>JABUQX010086831.1:5000-52500 GCA_015478945.1 Trachelipus rathkii
GGACAGAAGGGGGGACGATCAGTCTCCGCCTACGTCGTTTACTCCTCCCGTGTTCCTCAAGGCCAGATAGATAAAACCCCGACTCTCTGTGACCATCTTGTGGTATTTACCCTTACTTTGGTTTCTGAGGTGTATATCTTTTTAGTGGTGGAAAAAGACGGATGCGCGGCATTTATCACGCACATTTAGACAGTTCCACTAATACGGCACTAGAGAGCTCTCTCGCTCTCATTCTCACAAAATAAATGTGGTGATGTTAATGGCAAATAATTTATATTGAATCTTATGCCCATTGGAAATATTGTTGTAGAAAATTTAGCAATAACTGAGGGAGAAAAAGCAAAGCACACCAGCGTTCTAACCATTATTAGAACTAACTACTTAGAAGTATAGAACACTTCATCACTGAGCAACTGCGATTCCCAAATATACCTGCAGAGAATGGCTTAAGAACCGTCCTCATTTCTTCAAATTTATATTGAATCTTATGCCCATTCGAAATTCTTACGTTGTTAATAGAGTAATTATCGTTTTATGGCATATTTGGTCTGTGAGCTATATCGAATTTTTCTCCGTAGGCTCGAATCTATTCTTAAATAATTATACTCATACACATTACTAATTGATTATATTAATTAAAAGTTTCATAAATATAAATATATAGGTAAATTTATATTAATTTCTGAACCGTGCTGCAAATTATTATCACTCGGCAACGGAATGGATTGCAGTTGCTGATCATAAGCGCATTTATATTATTAATTATATATATTAATTATTATTAATATATATATTATAATAATATAATATATTAATATATATTAATTAATATATATATATATATAATAGTATTAGTATATTATATATTAATATTATAATATATTAAATATATATATTAATTAAACATTATATTAATTATGCCTTCCTACCTCCAATATATCAGATCGATTGTATGAATTTCGAACACATTTCAGTTTATAAATTAAAGTAGTTATTTAAAAATTGAAACGTTTTAAAAAGTGAATACTTCACTACCTCATCTCTAAAAATTATTTTAAAAATATAAAATAAGTGATTCACTCTAATTAATATCCATATGTATAAATATCATATAATCATAAACTATTATAACCTTTACTTATACGTTTCTATAATTTTATAAATCTATGTATAATAACTAATTATTAACTCTTAAAACAATAACCTACAATAATATCATTTTAACATATATTAATATATATAATATGTATAAATTTGATATATATTTTTATATAATTTTACTCAATTTATATTTCTCACTCTGTTATTGTTAAAATACATAATATGTTATCCATTAGAGCTTCCCACTTTATTCGTATTTTCTATAGATTTTAAAAAGGATATTGACTTGAGGTTACCTTGGAGGCAGATAATTCGACATGTAACTCAATATTATTAATATATATATATAATATATATATATATATTAATAATTATATAATTTAATATATATTATTTGATTGATGTGATGTTTTTTAGATACTATGTCTGATAAAAGTAAATTGTATTATATATTATAATTGATTATTCTATAAGGTTTCCACAAGGAGAGTTCCACAGCTAATCTTCTATCCCTTATTTTTGATTCTTGATACAATAAATATGTTTAAGGATCTTCTTCCAAAATTAACTTGAATAAATGAATATTGTTCTTGTCATTATTATGACCTTCAAGTGTCTAGTTTTATCTTGATCTTAGGGTGGATTGGGGTGATATCACCTTACGCACACACACTCTCAATATAAATAAACATCAAGGCACACACAGCGTACTGTTATAGCCTTCATTAAGGTAAACAAAAAAAAACTTTAATTAATGAATTAATTTAGCAAATTTTATTAGTAATTTTCATGCACATTTTAGAATAAGCAATTAAATAAAATAAAATAAAAAAACTGAAAAAAAAAGTAATATAATAAAAAATAATTATATTATATCTCAAAATACTACATATAGCTCTAAACAAACTTTCAATACATATTTTATGTGAATTTGTGAGAAAATTTTCATATATGAATAAATGTAGAATAAAAAAAAAATAAATAAAATAAATATTAATTGTTTAAATAATTATAAGTTATATATATTTTTTGATTAGAAGGCCTATTTTAGAGACACCTTTTATTGTAGTAATTTTATTCTCTCGCTGTTATAGTGATTATAGAATTAGAGCTTGTGCTATTTGATGAATTTTGTGTGGCCAGTGCGTTGTCATGCGCGCGAATCTATGGGTGGCTTCGAGCCTGATACGGAGGGATCAGTCAGGCAGAGTATAGGAGACTGTTTAACCATACCCTCGTGTAAGTCTTACGGTGTGTGGATGGGTGGCTCGCGATTGAATGTGTAGTTAACGCCACTCACGAACAGTTACTCTCAACTATCATAAGTAACCAAAATAGGGGTAGGTAATAGGCTCGAGAAAGAGCCCTCCCCGGTGCAAATGAGGGCTTGAGGTTGATTTTGATCCTACCTCACACAGTAGCCTCTCACACCGAGGCAGAGACGATAAAGAGAAACCCTCGCATCTCCTCCTCGAAGCGATTCTGGAAGTAGAGGAATGAAACGTTTTCCTAATAACTACATTGTGGGTGGTAATCTCGTTATTAGAGAGTATATGAAAAAACAGAAAAAAACAGCTACAAACATATTAACACTAGGAAGAGTCGCTCATAATCTTAACGAGATTGTTAAACCTAATGAATAAAAAAAGTGCGCTCACGCTCGTACATAATACATGTATTCTCATCAGAAGATCCACACCTCTACGCATTTACTCATACAGTTAGAATGAATTAGAGAAAGCGCACAGAAATAAAAAGTGATTTTAGTTATTGTTTTGGTTAAAGATAGAATATAGTAATGATTACATATTTCTATAGTAGAGTAGAGAAGAATAAGTTATAACCGCAGGAGATTACGAGAAAATGTATTCCATATAATGCCGCAAGTGTAGAAGTATAAGTGTGGATAGAAGTTATAATTGGAAAGATATAATTTTATTTGTGAATTATTAATTTATTTATTTTTATATTTGTTATATTTTCTATTTCATTTTTTACGATAAATTATATTTATCAAAGAGCGATACAAAACATGTTTTAGACTTACCCAGACAGACTATTTGCATATTTTATGACAAATCGCTAATTAACCGTTAGTTTTTCATCTGTTAAAGTTTTAATTCTTGTGTGTGATATGATTATAAAATGATACCACTGGTGAACTCTGCCTCTTTCATCTATTTGTACTAAACAGCGTCGGCTAGATGTTGATATTCATAATAACATCTATGTAAATTATTCTCGCCACACCGCTCAACTCCGCATACCAGCACAGCACCGGCTCAAAGCGCCACACCGTCAATTATCATTCTATTTATATTTCAAGCTGATACCGTATCTGCACTCTCATCGCATTACGTTTTCACGTGAGGGTACCTTCATATATTATTTTAAGATACCACAATTACACTAGGAGTACACTCGTAAATTTAATGTTAACTGCATAACTATAGTACTACTATATATTCAGCAATACGCACCAAAGTGATGTACGTATCAATCTCAACTAACCGCACCGCACCTGACACCCGTACTCTCAAGGCAGACACTCTAGCCTCTCTTTAAGAATAGCAGGTACATACAATAAAAAGTCACTCGAATAACTTCGGCACAAAATTGAGATCTCATATACCTAAATTTAACTTCCTCGTTGCTTGCAGTGCCTGCTCACGCAACGATGTTACGATGAAAGATCTGAGATATAATATCCCCAATATAAGGTACCATCTGCATCGCGCGTTAGATTAATAGTTTTTTTTACATTGTGTTAGAGAGAACATATTTATTTATTTCCTGATTTAATTAGTTTTAAAATTATTATTTATTTATTGATAATTTTTTTCTAAATAATATTTATTTTATTTTATTCATTTATTAAATATATTATTAAATTTTTAAAGGTGAGTGCATACGAGCCGACGAGGGACAGATATAGAGGTGGTGGAGGACGATCACGCTACCCTCGTCTGCTAACCCCCTCATAAGGCTCTCATGAGAGAGAGCAACCACTCCATTTATTTATAATCTTTTGGTTATCTTTAACTACTTGAGATAGTTTGCCTTTAGTTTTTAAATTAGAAATATATAAAGATAATATGCTGTTTTATTTGTGTCTAAACACATACTGTGTACAAACTTAGTTTTGCACATTGTGAGAATATATTCTCGAAAATTAAAAATATATACACTCGAATAATAATAATAATTTACATTTGTAGGTACACAGTAAATTAAAATTTCAAATCACAGAATAAACTAATATATGTATATAATAATAATAAATTAAAGGAGCAATTTCATATAATAAATAATTATAATTAAATATAATAAATTAAAAATATAACTAACTTACTTACTACTACTTAACTTACTTAACTAATTCTTACTTTTTACATAACTTAACTACTTAATAATAATTAAATAAAATAATAATAATAATTATATAATATATTATTAAATATAATTATAATATAATAATATAATAATAATGTATAATTAATTAATTAAAAATAATTATATATAAATAATTAATTAATAATAATTAATTAAATTTAATTAATATTAGAGATTAAAATACTCCTACCTTTAAAGGTATAGTAATTACCTGGAATATAAATATCACGTAAATAAATAGACATAGTTATATTATTTCTAAATAACAAATAATAGTAATCTAATTTTATAATATCAGAATTTAAGATGTGATAAATGTCAAATATAAGTGATGTAATAAATAACAAATTATTGCCAAATGATGATAATGTATATTATTATTTTTTATAGAAGGTCAAACTAAATAGGAAATAAGTCAACATATAATTCATACAGAATTAAGTGAACTAAGATATTTTGTGAAAAAAGAGTTACAAGAAGTTCTCTCTGCCACATATCAAGGAGGTTAACAGACATAGGATAGAAGAAGTGGAGACTTACAATATTCCCCATACATAATTGTCACTCTCCGTCAATTACACGGGCTTCGATGCACATTACATTCAATATTTAAATAAGAAAATTCACAATAAAGAAATAACATAAATATTAAACTTCAAAAAAAAATAAATATGTATAAAATAACTTTCAAAACATTCAAGTTCCTATAATTTGTTTCATAAAAAAAACACACAAAGTGTTGCCAGATAATAAACTATAATGGTACTTACTTATGTAATAGAGATTTTATATGCTATGTTATAAAGATCAGATCAAATCAGAAATGTCAGGATAAGCGAATATTAAATTTAAGTAGACAAGTAAATATAATTAGTGAAATCGGATACATTATCTCAGAATCACGCCACGATAATAATTGAGTAAACTCTTATAATTCCTTTAATTATAAGGTAATAATAGTGAATAGTGCATATATTTTATCGAGGCTTTAGTTCAAAACTCTCTCTCATTATAATATTTAATAATACAGATAATATTTGCACTCATTCCAATTTACGTTTACTTTTTATATTTAAAATCAGTCATTTTAACAAAGGCAAATTCATATTCATAATCTAATTGCAATAAACAATTTAATTGTTTATTATTAAATTTTAACTTACGATAAATAAAAAACATACATAAATAATGTTATATATTAACAAATATAATAAAATCCGAAATAAATCCATGATATTTATTACACTGTGATATACATAATATAAAGGTAATAAAAAAATAAATTTGCTTAATATTATTGACTAAGTAAAAGAATGTGGTTAATTAAAAATTATACTTTATATATAATAAAATTAAAATCATAAATTATAGTTTAATTAAAATATAATTAAAGTTTACTCGTGAAGATTAAGGCAAAATTTGATTAATAAAATATATAAAATTAAACCTAAGATAAATAATAATTATTTGGTAAGCGTAATATATTCATTCTTAAAGGAATTAATATTAAATGTGTTCTAAATTAGAGCATATATTAATAATTATTAGTTACAATTATATAATTATACGCATGCGCCATACGATATAACGATATGAACGAACACACATTCTCACGTATTCACAGACGTCCTCACACACACATCATAACTAACATACATACACACCACACACACACACACATCATCATAACACACACACACAACATCATCACATCACACACAGGCTGTAGATAGGTAATAGTGAGCTAATTTACATAGATGTGTTACATTAACTTTATGAATATGAAAACTCTTTCAGGGTCCAATTTAAATATTATAACAACAATATCTTACATATTCTTTATGCATTCATTTTATACAGTTATATATATATATATAATATATTATATATATTAATAATATTAATTAATAGTATAATTATAATAAATAAATATATATAAAATATTATTAATATTATATGGTAATATATATATAATTATATAATATATTATTTAATATATATATATATATAATATAATATATATATATAATTAATCATATATATTAATATTATATATATTATTATATATATATTAAATATATATATATATATAATATATATATATATTAATATAATATAGTAATTTATTGTGTGATTGTAAAATATTTTTTATGGATTCCCAGCTTCCACGTTCCGTTGTTGTAGGGCGTTAAGTAGGGACGACCGGCTGGCTAGATGGTAAATTATTGGTCACCGGGGCCGGTTAGCTACTTATTTGCGGCTAAGGGCCGGGGCCGGTAGTAGTTAGCTAAATATTAGATAATGTGTAATAATGGTTTCAAAAAACACATTTAAAGTCTTTAAAATTAGAGCATGAAAATAAATTAAAAGATAATTTCAATTAATAATAATCTTAAATATACAAAAGTTTAAAACATATTATTCAATTATAGTTCAATATATTAAATATGAATAATTTTTTGAATTATATTTATATATAAATAATTTATTTTTTCTAGATAAGGATTAAACGTAAATTATAAAGTATATATATATATATATGTTAGTATATATTTAAGATATTATATATAATATATTATATTAATATATATTAATATATAATATATATATATATATATTATATATATAATATATATATTAATATATTATATAATTATATATATATATATATAATATATATATATATATATTTATATAATTATATATATATATATATATTATATATTATATATATATATATTAATTTTCTAATGTATAAAAATATTTAATAGAATATTTTAAATCATCTGGGTCGTAAGTCAATCTAAAAGATGAATTGTATTTTTTTTTTAAAAAATTAAATAGTAAATTTTTTTTTATTTTTCAAAAATATTTTATTTTGAAAATAAAACATTTATATTTATTTTAAATATACATTTCTGTCAGTTTAAAAGTAAATATGAATATTTTATTCTTATTTAATATTGATAATAAATAATTATAAATTTATTTTAAATATGCATTTTTACCCTCTAATTTCGTAGTATAGGTAAAAGCCCATATTATGTATAATTTCTTTTTGGTTTTTTTGAGTTATCAACTATAGTGTGTCACAATATTGAGAGATACTATACGATAAATATTTAAAAACACTTATGAAAACTTTCAATACATATAACAGAATAATGCGCCTATGATTTATTTTGATAAACCCATCTTCCTTTAATTAGATGAAAATTAAATTTTAAAAGGAAGTTCTAATTTTTTATCTAATTTCTTGACTATCTATGCGTGCGAGTGATCCACTACTTATTGGCGTTATATTGTAGAAGAACTATTGGTATCTTTCACTTTTGTGCGCTGTACCTACTCCCCTCTATCAATACAAGATAATATACAAGATAAATTGCAGGATAAAATACAAGGTAAAATACAAGATAAAATTCAAGATTATAATAGTGGTTAACACCAGAATAACTGGTAATTGTGGAGCTTAACGTGATTACACAGCATAAATGGAAAATATTTGTTATTTATCCATTTTACTGCTTTATTTTAAATAATATTCATTAAATTCTCAAAAAACATTTCTTCCCGTGTGTGGACTGCGCACAATCGTTTTTTTTATGTTGTTATTCTTATTTTTAATTCTCTCTCATAAATAGTTCATTCAGAATTCAAGTTTTTTGTTTTTGTTTAGATTTGTTTTTTTATTTCATAGTACTTTTTATTTTTTTATATTTTTAATAAAAATGGCGGAAAAATGTCATTGTCCACATACAATATACAATAGAAAAAGAAAATATTTCTAACTGAAAACATGAACCACACAGCTATTTTTACTAAAAAACAAAACAAATGAATAACATATTTAAAACGAATTAAATATTTATAACTGATTTGTTTTGTTCACGAGAGGGAATTTCCCGAATAACATATGAAAAAACAAATGACGTTGGCAACTTAAGATAGCATATTTAATCCTAATATATTAAACAGTAAATTAGATTTATTTATAAAAGCAAAAAACCGGTTGGGAAGAACAAATTTCTAATTGAGAAAAATATAAAAGCAAAATTGTAACGGTCAAAGCAGAGTAAACTGGTTAAATCCAGTTTCACGCAGGATTGCCATGCTTCATAACTGGTTAATAGCATCAAATCGCATATAAATATAGCTTTGAATTTAATTCTAAGACCTATTGTACATAGACTTATGATAGAAATATTATTGAGTGATTTTTTCTTCTTTGGTGTCTAAAATAGCACTAAAGAGTATTGACATTTAGGCACCTATCTATAATATTTAGTAATATAATATTGTCTAAGATATATAATTGCAGTAGAGATGTGACATTTATGTATATGCACAAATGTAATATTAGTGGATTGGATGTTGCAGAACTAAGGAATTTGACAGTTTATTATTGGGTGTATTGTGAGGGATTGGATATTACATATACTTAAGAGTTGACATTTATAGGAATAAATAGAATTAGGAGGTTGATATAGAACTAAAGAGTTGACATTTATAGAACAAAAAGATAATATTTGTTATCGTTTAATGGAAGAAAACTCAGTGAAATAAATTGGATAAAACTATGTGTAGGAGAATGATTAGTGTTAAAATAAGGACAAAGAGTGACATTTGTTATAATTTTTCGGGGAGAAGATATAAGTAATGCTAAGTATGAGTAGCCTCCCTGCATTATAGATACTTGATAGCATTATGTTAATTAATGCTTTTTTAGATATGGAAATAGCGAGAAAATCGATGAATATAAGAGTATAAGATGTTTACAGAATTACGTAAATGATGTTACAGATCTAAAAAATTGACATTCTATAGATGAATAGCTTAGAACTATATATAGGCTTGTGATGAGAAGTCAAGATACTACTTGAAAGAGTTAGTTATATCTCGTAGAAAAAAACAAAAGAATTAATGAATGTGAAGTAGAAGAAACAGTAGTAATAGATTTGGTGTTTGTCAGAGTCGTGAAAAGAATGTGCGATAGATAAAGTTTGATATAGATAAAGAAAACATTTAGAATATATAGTATGAGCTTAGTGTATATGGAACTCTGTGCAGAGTTAATGTTAGTATTATTTTTTCTAATAGAACTGAGATATAGAATATTAGTATAGGTAAAATTGTGAAATGTTACAGAATTCAAAGATATGTTTTTGTGCACATGATTATATAGAAATAGGTAGATATCGAGAATTGGGAGGATGGCTTATGAGTTTATTGATTATGGGACATGAGGGCACCAGATTTCGCACCTATTACTATGATTATCATTAGGTAAGATTTAGCAGCTATTGTGAGTAGGTTATAACTATATAACTTAAATAAGAAAGTTAGATTGACTATAAGTTTTAGGACATCATTTAGGGTTGTGTTTAGGTAGAGAGGCAGTAGGAGGAAGACAATATGGTCATATATTAGCTATTTATGTACTTATATCCAAATATAAGATATTGGAGTTGTGTAATAACACAGCTTAAGATGGAGAATAATGTGGTAATATAGAATATAGTAATTCAAAAAAAATTATCCTGTTAGTAATAATACTAGCACTGAGATATTTGAGTAGGAGTTTATTAACCTCAGTAATAGAAATGTTGGAGTACACAATTTAAGGGTGAAGAGAGCGAAGGTACCAAACTACTAGGCGCACAGAATAAAGATTATTAATTGAAAATTTAGAAACTGAAGGATTAACATTTATGAAACAGAAAGTTTGTTTGTAATAATTGCCATTAAAATGAAAAGAAAGAATTAAGGTTATGGAAAGAAGCATTGATTTATTTAATATATAAGAGAGAAGTGCAAAACGAGGAAAGGTGTCACCTAATTCTCTCTAATTAGTAAACATATAATATTCAGTAATCATTTCTATATATTTAATGGCAAATATTACAAACAAACTTCGTCAGATTGAGAGTGATAAGTTACTCGGGATCACCTATCACAAGACTCTTTATCACTTTCACTAGATACTCAAACATATATATGAACTAACAGAATTTTATCATATTTACCCCACCTTTATTAAGTAACACCTAATTAGTATATGAGTCGTATTAGTGATAGAATAATGTAGAGATACTATTTAGAGAGTCTCCTCCGTCACCATCTTACATTGATACACACAAATACCCAATAAATGAGATGTCTCACCTATAAAACTAATATATTAACGTGCTCTCTATACTATCTGTATAAAGCTAACAATATACACAGTTCACAGAATATATATACACACACGAAGTAGAAAAATGTATATTGAACTAATTTTTAATTGAATTAGCTATTCTCTAATATCATATACTACTCATTTCTCCCAAATACACTCTCGATTACTACTTTAATAATCTACATAGTATAATAATTAATACATAATTTCTTATACAATTAAATTACTTTTAATATAGAAATAATCCAAACATTCTCGACACCAAACTATATACATTTAGGTACTATATCTTTAATCATTCTACTCACCATAACATACAAAATTATGACTTGTATCTGTCATTTTCTAATTTATTCACTAGTATGCTTTTTCGTATTAATGCTATCCCCTTCTTCTTATAAGCACAATGAAAATTAATACTATATAACTCCACAGATTCCTATTTAATAAATTCTCTATGCTCTTATCTTGAAACATCGTGAAGTTTTTCAAGTCAATAAAAGTACAATTACTTTAATCTGAAGCAAAAATAAGTGTACCGTGTCACTTATTAGATCATTATCTCCGCCCACCTCACCACCAACAAGTCGACTATAAACGTAGCGTGTAGTGTTTACCAATTCCTCAATTACCATTATATTCTTTAAAAACAAATATTTTCAATATAAATATTACCTGCGTATCCAATTCAAATAAAAATAAATTAAAATATACATCATATATTTAAAAAACATTCTCAACCCCTCACATAATAATATCGAATAAAGATAATAAAAATTCATCTCACCCACTAAAGTCAATTGAATTAAATAATATACTCAATAAAATATCACTACTTGCTAATACTTGCAATAAAACATATATAATTGAAACACTAATAAGAAATAATTTTAGCCTTAGAATAGATAAAATAAACTAAACTACAGTACTGTGAATCCTTAGATACATACATAACACTCACTAAAAGATACAATATAAATTTCAGCTTTAACAAGTTCATAGGCGTAACACAGCCACTTATTCAATATCAACAAAATAAAGATGACAGAAATATCAATCACACAACCATCGCAAAATCATGGAATCCTTTTGACATTAAAAATAAAGTAACAAACTTAACATAATATAATTAAGTTTGTGTTGCTCAAAGAAATTAAGATTATATTATAACATAATAATAAAATTATACTGAAAAAAAGTCCTAAAAAAAACTAATTTCAAATAACATAATAACAAATCATAGTAAATAAGAAAAAATTAAAGTAATAATAAAGTACCAATGTCATAAGATGGAACCACACAGTCCGTACTATAACGGAATGATCAAGCCACAAAGATATAATGCGGAGTGTTCTCGCCTAAGTGAACTAGTAAAGAAGAGTTCTAGTGTCATGTCGGGATTTCCGCAATTATTCTTTTGTCCTTTTTTAAAATTTTATTTCATAAAAAAAAGTGTCTTTAACAATGTTATAATGTGTACTAATTTGTAATAAAATTGATATAGTGACAGTTAAAGGCATAATATTACTAAAAAAGAATACCAGTGAGCTATTCCTCTTCATAAAGTATTTATATATATTAATATATATATATAATATATACTATATATATATATATAATTAATATTATATATATATAGTATATATATATATATATATATTTAATATATATATATAATTATTATATATATATATAATATATAGGTATTATATATATATATATATATATATATATATATTATAATATTATATTATATTAAAATAATAGTATTTAAGATATAATATATTAATAATAAATGTATAATATAAATATAATTTATGATAAAACAGATTCGGAAAATATTTGATTATTTCATTGAAGAGAATTTTCAAATTATAAGTATAAATTAACATTAATAATTTTAACAATTAATTTATATTCACTCACACGTGCACCATTTTAAATTTTCATATATATCTAAATTATTCGAATATTTATTTGAATGTTAAAAAACTTCGTGAAAAAATATATATATAAATTTTGGCTATTATTTTAACTATATTTTAATTTTCAAATCTAATCATTACAATATATATAGTTCCAAAAGAAAGTCAATTATATATTTTAAAGTTAATGTTACCTCGCATTAAATTTAACTGAAATATAAAAGGATATAAGTATAAATGGAAATATTAAATATATATTATATATTTATATTTTGTTTGATTTAACCCTCTATTTTTAATAATAATTTACTAAGTTAGTAGTGAGTTCGAAAGTTGTAACTCGGTTTTTTACCTGATTTTGGCCGGTGGCCGGTGATATATATAGGGCCGGTATATATATAGTCGCTTAAATAATGTATAATTATCAATTCTCGTCTTTGGGCTGTGGCCTGAGGGGACGACTGGGGTTTTTAGCCACCAAAAATCTATGTTGAATGTTTTGCTGGTCATGTGGGATATTTTTTACCGATTATGTTTAGGGGGAAATGTTTCAATCCGTTTTAAATCTCTACATCGCAGGGGAAAGTTCAAATCATTCTGTGATCATTCTGTGATCATTCTTGTATATACCTTTCTATAGTGATAGATGGTGAAATTATTGGAATTGTTTTATCCGACTTTCTCAGTGTAAGTTGGTAAGGATGTTATCAGGCTTTCGATGTGTGGAGCGTCTTTTCAGACTTTCGGCATCTTGGAAGCACTTTATCGGGTTTTCAATGAGTGAATATGATGTTTAAACGCTTGAAAGATCGTGTTAACTTTTTAATGAGTGGACTTCTATTGGACTCTTTGTGTGAAAGAGGTTGAGATGGATGAGAGTGTTATTTAAATAAATAAATACGAATATTTAAAAATATATTAAAAAATTAAAATTGCAAATGAAATAAGTACAAAATAGAATTAATATTTCACACACAGTATAACAATCAATATTAGCAAGAAAATAAGATATAATCATATATTAAATAAATAATAAAATAATATAGTATATATATTAATATACGAATATAGATACTTGGAATTTTAGAAAAATAATGTATACATTGTGCATGAGTGTTATTGAGAAAAATAATCCTGATGCTTGCAATAACCTATCATAATTGAGTTGCGGATTGGAGAAGTTGGACGAATGATTCAATGTGTGTATAACGGTTTGACCTGCTGATCCGTTAAATTGCACATTAATTGAGTATAACTAGACGGAGATACGTGAGAGAAACACGAAATTGCTATTATGAGAAAAAATCGTATAGATTGTAGAAGTTTGAGCGAGAAATATAGGGCGGTATTAGTAGTCAATATAGTATCTCAATATAGAGTCAATGTGATATACCACAGACAGCTAAGAATTACTCAATATTTAAAGAATGATGCTTGTTTGGATCGAAGCATTGAAGCTCATGGTGTTGCAAAGATTTTTGTCTCTCATCGGGGATGGTTTAGAGGCGAGTAACCTCCCTTCCTCCGCTCTCTTGAGTAAAGTAGTAGGTTTGGTGTTTCGGAAAGTCCGATTGACGCTTGAAGCTGTCCCAATCCATATCTTAGAGATGGAAGCTATCTACCTATATGTGCTTGAATATTTACCTAATACCATTAAATATATGAGATTATTTTAATTAGAACAGTGATATAAAGTATAATAGTATAAAGTACATAGGATTTGTTTAACTAAGTTTATTCCTACATTAGTTATACGTATATATAAAGGGCTTAATACCCAAATTTTAACCTAGGTATTTATTGTAATTTATCGAATATAGATCAAGGGAATAGAATAATCACAGCATAAAATATGGAATAAAATTCCGCCAATATATATTAATCATTATCTTCTTCCTACCAGATTGGGAGTGGTGTGTGTAGCATACAGCAGAACAGAAAAATTGTAGAAGAATATGATGTAAGTCGAAAAGAAATCCCAGCCTTACCTTGATTCATTGAACATAGCTGATTCTGCAAGATTCAACCTATCTGATCTTGCAATTCAATCAGCTTATTAACTAAATTAAAATGCTTAATAACATTTTACAATATTTCTTAATTATTGTAACTATGTATTTACAGCCTGCATAACTATGGTATAAACATGGCAACCATATAGGCCAACATTATATAAAATCAATAACCGTCCGATTAATCAGTAATTAGATTATTTGCTTATCAGTATAATCCTAATGTGAAATACAATTTTCCCAAACTTCCTCAAATTCTAAAAGTCCAGTTGAAAGTCTAATCTGACTCTTGAATTGCAATGCTTACTTTATTCCATAGAGAAATTAATAAACTTTAACTTTAACTTTTCAAACAATAAGATCTATATATCAAAAATAAATCCCTAACTTAGTTAGGTACATACAACAATTAAAACACTTAAGCATCAATAATAATTAAATATAAAATTATATATTCAATTTATTCGAGTAAACATAAGTATCATATAAACTTCACACACACATATATTAAAACAAGAAAAAAAATCAAATCCCTTAAGAAAATAAATAATAGCAACCTACCAACCAAACAATAAGAAAATAACCCACTAACTTAGAAACACTCATAAAGTCCTTAAAAACTCACCAGCATATACAGTACCAGAATCAAACTATCTCAAACAATTAACCCCCCACACACACTCTGGAAATCATCGTATATAATACCAATCTATAGCAAAATTTAATATTACACTAATATATACCATAAATATTTAAATTCCATCTCAACCAATTTGAAAAAGAGCTAATTTATCATTATACCTACTCAAGTTTTGAAACCAGAAAAGAACCTCAAATTTATTGCAACGATCCTTATACTACAATTATCTCACTCTATCAACCCTATGTAAACTTTATCTAGAAAAGCTCATTTTGAATTCAAAATAACACCAACATCTACCCAAAACTAAAAGTTTTCAACACGTTTAGTTATCCCAGAGAAACACTCTAACACAACATTACCCTCATAAAACATCATATCACATAACCATAAATCAAGTTAAATCTTACAAACTGACACAACAAAAATACTAATAGCACTTGACTCAAAAGCTTTTATGAGGAGTACTAACAGAGTATTATCCCATATACAATTTAATATTCCATAAATTAATAATAATTAAATCAAATATCCCTACTAATATATTTATAATTAGAAATATGGATATTCAAACTTCCCTTCGGAGATTACAAGCTACAAAAACAGACAAACAAACAAAAAACATGCGTACAGTAAATATTTAAAATGGCAAACTTAAATAGGAGACAAATTCCTTTATTACCCACCTCCTATTTAACTTTAATTATCAAGCTGATCTAACTCAATAAACACATATATAATACACTAATTTAACGATTTCACTTACTATCAATTATACATTTAAACTTTACGCAGTTAATAGACATTAACCATTGGAGCCCACACAACAGAACTAATAAACACATCATACATATTTAAATTCTGACCCAAATACAATAAAACAAACCAAATATCAAACTTGGCGGATATTAACTAATATAGAATTTATTTCTATTAATTTCAACTCAAATAAATATCACTCTTATTAATTATCATCAACAAATATTAACAGTACACTACCTTAAATTGTTATATGTATAAAAGAATCGTAACGGAAGATTGTTTATTATTATTGTTATTTGTCATTAATTTTAATTATGTTTTATGAGAGTGATTCGCTTAAATAAGTATAATGATGAGCAGTGTTATAAATATGAATGGGTTCGGACGCATATATGAGACACATCAGGTAGTTCACTATATCTTTTTTTCCTGTATAACCTTTTTACTTCAGTTTTATTAAATCACTTATATATATAATATATTATATCATATAATATACCTATTATGGTTATTTGCGTATCACTCGACCGGAATCCGTGCTATATCGCTCAGCTCATAGATTAACAGCAAAATATTATTCTTACTGCTAGTGATAAGATTAGAATGTCTCAGAAATATCTATTATATATATACACACCATAACTATGTATCTCTTCGATTCTTTGAGCATTTTCAACTCAGTTATTATTTTAACTAACTCATCAGGCATTTATATGCTTAATTATTGATTGAATTTCTCACATGTATTTGGAGCAAGATTTGTCAAATAGGTGCTTCTGGGTGTAATGAAAATAGATGTAAGAGCGGCATATTTTGATTGATAAGAGTTTGAACAACTTCATATTGCGGTTACAGAGTGATTGATGAGTTTAATATATAACTTATAGCTTAGAGGGGCCTCCAATGTTCTATGATTCAGCTCTCCATTATTTATCTTTAATTTATGACTATAATTCAATAGATTAATTGTGGTACATTTTTTCGGTAATAATAATTTATCTTAGATTATGTAATTCAATTGTAAATTTACCATTTATATATTTATTATTGTACTATTATTTAGCTTGATTTTTATTTTTTTTAATGAATTGTTATTTTAACTGGGTTGTTCAAAATGTTTTTTTTTCAGATCGTTCCATTTCATTTGATATCCTTCCATTTTTTTTTCACACCATTTAATTTATGTGATATAACTGGTTTGTGTTGTTTTGGTATTCTGCTTATTCTCCTAAAAAACTAAAACTGGACAACGATTCCTGTCCAGTGTTAATTAATAATAATATGAATTTTAATATATTTTCACTTTGATTTATTTGGTTTTTTCTTATTTATAACTGTTTTTATTATTAAGATGTTATTTGTTTATTTATATTGTTTTTTTTGTAACTAATTATGTTTAAATTTCATTCCTTTTAATTATATATTATATTATTAGATATATATTTTTTATATTTTTAATTTTGTTTACATATTATATTTATCAATAATAATATTTATGGTTGGTTTATCTTATATGGGTTTTTCATATTTATCGACACGTTTTTATATTTGAGTTGCTTCATAGATTTATAGTGTCAAAAGAAGAAGAAATACACGTTACTGCAGTTGGGGTAACCTATTATTATATAACCTAAAGTTAGATTTTATTTATCAAAGAAAAAAGGTTGACACCTTCAAATTAAAGCGCTCAGAGTGTGATAATTCCACAATTTATAATTGTGAGAATATTGAGATAATTTAAATAGAGGATTATAAAACTATTTGTATTGGGTTAAATATAAGTTTGTAATGGGATTGATACAGAATGCATATTCATGGCTATGAATTATAATATTGTAGATATTTTCAAAAATGTCTTTTCTACTTGAAAAGACATAATATTAATTGAATTAATTTCAAATATTTTTGTATTGATTCATATTTCTTTTTATTTATCTTTACAAGCATACTCGATTTTCATTGTATTATACACATTAATGATAATAATTAATGTCCATTTTCATTTATCAATTATTTATTTGACTTATTAAAGTAAAATATTGATGTGTATAACATTTTTTTATAAAGTTTGATATAACAAATATTTTCGTAGGTTTTAAAATTAGGGCTTATTTAAATATATTCTTTTTAATTCGTTAATTCGCGTAAAATATTATGCGTCTTTAGAGCCAGCAAGTTCAATGTTTTCAAGTCATGTATATTATCTTCTTTCTATATTTTTAGTTTATACAGTGTTTCTCTTTTACAAGTACCATAAGCTTTATGAATTTATCTTAGATTTATCAACTATATTTATAAAACTTCGACTAATGTTATTATTTAATTACGTTTTTAGTTACATCCTATCATTTCCCAGTCAGTTAAATAACCACATAACAAAAAACTAATAAAAATTATTGTTAACCTATATACTAGATTTAATTAAATCGACTATTCATAATTTTGATATGGCGACCACAAATACGTGGGTGACCAGCAAAGGGAAAATTGATGAAGTGATGAGCCTAGAATAAAATTAGAGGCAGTAAGAGTATGGAGGTTTGAAAGATTGCTTGATTAGGTCTTATAGAAATATAAGTATAAATCGAAGAATGTAAGCGATGCATGATTGATAAACTACACGAGACAAATATAACAGATTTAACATAAAAGTTATTTTGCAAGAAAATTAGAACAAAATCGCAAGCGAAAATGTTCGGACATCGTAGAAAATTCCTTAATAACTTCGGGAAAACATATTTAGTAGGTAGTATGAAAAGCTAATGTGGAAGTCACTCGATTTGACACTTGTGAGAGATGGATATCAACACAGGTGCTACGGCAATTTCACTAATAAATAATAAGAAAAGTTATATTCTCTACTCCTATTGTAAAGGGCAATAAGAAGTTATGAAGTTTTATGAGATATTTATTGGATGATGATAACTAAGATATAGTAAAGAAAGTGATGGTAGAAACACGCAAGAATAAAAGATTAAAAGATAAAACAATATAGTGAATAACTAGAGACGTGATAGAGAGGTAAGAAATGGATTATTGAAAGAAACAGTAAGGAGTATTGACCTCATTTGTTATTATTAGAAAGTCAAATGAGGGTTAAGAGAATGGAATGAAGGGAATGAACTCAGATGAATATTATCAACCAGATTATAACATTAGGTGGAAAAGAAGTTATTATTACTTTAGATTAGAAGATAACCCAAGATAAATAAATTTTAAATGTGTATGCGGAACCAAGGAACGGTTATGTAATTTATTTCACAGAGTATGAAAGCTAGGGCTTGTGATAGCACGATAGTATACAGATATAAGAAATATAAGTATCTTGGGTATATAGAGCACGAGATATGAGCGAGATATGGAAGGTATGTAATGCTTGAATTTTTATACAAACGAGCAAATTGTGTTATGTGAGGTGAAATTACTTTAAAGTATGAGTGGTTAAACTAGAAGAATTTATTATTAACATCAGGTAGAATAGAGTGAGAAAGGAGTGAAAAAATATGAAAAGTGAATGATTTTTATAAGGCAAGAATGTAGGTAAGAATGAGGGGATATTAAATATAATATTTGGCACATAGAATTTAGAGACATATGTAGCAGGAAAGAAATTTTGGTGAACGAAGATAGATGTATTTAGCAATTTACAAGAAACTACTGAAAGTTTTTGAGGGAAACTATTCTCACCCACAATATAATATTCAAGCAGTTATTATCAAATGCTTCTAGGAATAGATAAAAGAAGAAAATTTAGAATGTGAGCATCGTGAAATGTTGAGCATGTAGATAAATGATTAGAAGATGTGTTAGAGATTGTAGAAGATAGAGATTTTGATGTGAATGAGAGAATTGAGAATGAACGAATAGATGTAGCTATTTAGTGGAAGATCAGAAAATAAGGAGCCACCAACTTAATATAGATCTTATAAAGGTCATTTTTCTAGAATGTGTAGAGCCCCAAGATGTACATGTATCCAGTGTGGAAAATTAGGGAATGTGGCAGGAATGTGTTGGAGTGTAAGGAGGCCAGAGAATATGAGTATATAACAGTTACCATAATATTTAACATTAACACTTGTAAGAGTTTTACATTGCCATGATGTAACAGTAGTGCAAGCCCCTTTCTTCCCATGTAATGAGTAATGATAATGAGGAGCAATTAAATGAAATGAAGATCATTTCTTTACCGTATATATATAATTATACTTCAATAAGTAATGAAGTAAATTTCGTTGAGTATAAGTTCTAGAGTGCAATATCGACATAATATGACGGCATAATCGACTTCGCCCATCATATTTAACATACATTTACTTAAAATACTTTTAAATTTACCACATAAACATTTTATATGCTCGATCCTGTACATCGAGAATAAGAAAACAGACCATTCGTTTTATATATATTGAGTAAAAATACATAGAACATTTTGGTTATACACAGAATGATCGAATAATGTAATTATATCAAAAGTCCCCACCATTAAATACTAATTTCATTCAACCCAACCATGACATCAATTAAAACATAAGATGGAACCATACACAGAAACCTAAAACAGATAAAAGTAATATAAAAACTATAGGGAAATTAAATAGAATAGATTAGGCTGTGCTAGAAAAGGTGAGATTTAAATGGGATAATAAAACTCAAATAATAATTATAAGAAGATGAAATCGATTACATACAATAACATTACACTTAACAAGGGAATCTAATTCAACAACTATTCAATATAACGAACATTATTATATAAAATAATAATTAATAAAAATAATAATAATAATAATAAAATAGGAATTCAGCATCTTTACCATAAATATAAATAAAATTATCAGGTATATTTCACACCAATGAAACATAAAGATATATACGTTAAGCTTAATAAATAGCTAGAAATAAAGAGGAGGAGACGTGGAGGTATGAAATCCTTTTTCACGCGATTTTTCTAGGAAAATTAACCACATTAATTAATTAATAACAAGTAGGTAATTGCTTGACTTAAAATTTAAACGAAAAACTAAGGAGGTTGAGAACTGGAAGTTTGGCCTAACCTATATACTTAGTGTCTTCGGTATTGTACCTTGGAATTTAAGGGAAGTTTTTTTAATCAAATTCGGGGTTTGAGTATGGGTTCACCATTTTTTCCCGCGTAGAAAAAACATTTTTATGAACAACATTTTTATGAAACTTTCAAATAAAATACCTTACATAAGTTTTTAATAATTTTAATATAATTTGGCTGCGCTACGTTGATGACGTGTTTGCATTTTGGGATGACAACAGAACACCAGAACACTTGCTATTATGTAATATATTGTATTATATACGATAAAAAAGTTTTGTTAAAAGTTCCTGTATTTTTGACTCTACCTCGAATATTAACCAGCCAAATATAAAAGAAATTTTTTTTAAATTATTTGTTTTAGCATCCACAGTCTTTAACATATTCTACGCCAGACATGTTTGCCCTTTTACAAAAAATTTAAAACATAAATAATGAATATCTAGGGGAAAAAAATTTGCATTTAGTAACCCACTAATTTAAACAAATTTTACCTTGCTTTTCAAGAGTTTCATCTCAATTTCTGATTGTGAAAGAGAAGAGTCACTTGCACAACTAGTGTTACTTATTCTTGAACTGTTCCTTGAAGAAACCAAAATTGGACCACTAACATCTTTATCACCTATATATATATATATATATATATATATATATATATATATATATATATATATATATATATATATATATATATATATATATATATATATATATATTTATATTATATATATATATATATAGTATATATATATATATATATATAATATATATATATATATTTCCGATTTAATATAATATAATATTATATATATATATATATATATATATATATATATTATAATAATATATATATTTTAATAATATATATAATATATATATATAATATATATATATATCTCATCTTTCAGAATAAATAAAACAAACGTCGATGTAGTAATAGTATTTTGTAGTAAAGTAAGGTGCTTTGCGTCGTTATGAATGTATAAGAATACCGTAACGCATAGTACCGGGGGAGTCCTTTCTTGAGTGTTGTGAGAGTAGGTCGTGTTTTGTGCAGGCTCTAGCGGAGTGGGAATATTGTACTCCGAGCCTATGTTTTGTGTTATTTGTAATCTATGAAGTGTTTTGTTATTTATCCATACAGCCAAATCCATATTTATGCTTGTAAAAATATTAGCATAATATCTCGTGTCTGTTAATGTCGTGAAGAGACATTCATTTATTTTCTCGTTTTCTACAAAGTTAGATTATCAAGTCTTGCATTTCTTTTATGTGAAATGATTGAAATATTTTATTGAATTCTTTTTGAAAAATAAAGCAAAATGATGATTTTTTAATCTAAATTTTAATATTACTGAAGTTAGTAATATCTCATCCGGCTGTCATTCAGGTAAAACACAACCGACCTTACTTACATCTCTCCCACTCAATCCTTTTATATTGTTATGACTCATATATATTTTATTTGATGAAACTTTGTCCAAATATATCTCTCAAGCATATTGTATCATAGTTAAGATTATTGTAATTTTAAGAAGACTTTTCCAAGATTATTTTCTATGAATATAAATAAGGATATAAAAATTACATGACTACATTTCTTTATTTAAAAGGCATATGAACGTAATAGATTAAAGTTATTAAACGAAGTCCGAAATATCATTTTCCTAGTCTTTGAAGCATTCCTTATTTCTTCGAGTGTGTAGATATCTCTTAACGGGAAAGTCCACTAGGTTGAAATCTTCAAGAATCTATCTTCTTCGAATCCGATGCTTCCATGTAGGTTTTACACGAGTCTGAGAAAAAGAAAGACCGAATTATATGAAAGAAATATAGAAAACAGGGAAAGAAGATTAGCGACCGTGGTGTTCAGACCTTATTTATTTCCATCATTTTCTACGTTAAGCATATCTACCTGAAGATATATTTTTCCTCAATCAAAAGATGATGGCGACCGAAAGAAGTGGTCTACTAAGTTGATGCCTATTTTTTTTCTTCAAGAATTTTCGTCGTTCTCCATTGAGAAGTAATTCAGTTCCGACATCCATTTGCCCTTCATAGTATAATTAAAGAAGGAATTAATCACAATATAGTATGAACTAATTACAATAATTAGAGGTTTAATAATAGTTGGATATACTTAATTAAAGGATTATAAATTAAAAGGAGTATAAATAAAATGCTAGAGGAATATCAATATCCTTAGAGGTCTGTCGAAGATAAATCTATCCTTAAATTTTTTTGAGAGTAATATTAATCAAGTACTTGTATCTTATCTGATATATTTAAATTATAAAAAACACCGTAGTCTTCTCTCTCTACTTCATAATTTATAATATTAATAATAGTATTGTTAATAACATGTATAATTTATTTAAATGGTTTATTTTTCATATATAAATAGTTCGTACCTTATCGTTTATACTATATGTCAATAATTCATCTTCTCTGTGATTGGCTCCCGCACGTCTATCGTTGAGGTTCTTAATGTATTTACATTTAAATATTATTCAATTGTTAACCGAAGGCACTAGAGATAAAGTTCACCCTACTAATGGTTAGACTATAAAAAAGGAATATAATAACCGAGAGAAAATTATAGTCAATATTTGCAATGCTCTTTCATAAATGATCTGCTAACTGATGTTCTTTCGGTTCCCAATCCACCTCTTCCTGTTCCAAATATTGTTATAATTTTCTTTCTTCTTATATGAGTGAGGTGATAACGTTAAGCGAATGTAAACTTTGAGTACACTGGAATAATTTATTCTTATTATTTAAGAGAATTTTCGAAGTTGCTACAGTTATGTAAACAATATTTCATTCTAAAGCAAGTTAATATCATCTTCCGTTTATGGACTTATAAAAGAGACGGTTTTTATGAGGAGGTACTAGCGATTTCTCTCTACATCTGCCTATGTCTAGAGAATCTGGTTATTTATCTGGATTCACTACCTAAACTCCTTCAAGTTTTCACTAAATTTTTAATAACGGTAATTATTCATATCGGAAAGATTATTGTTTATGTATTATTTATAGGAGGACCTGTGTCCATTTTAGAGTTTTGTTAAGTCATTATTCGATACATGCAACAAAGTTAGTCAATAATAATATTGCATTTAATTTGATTTCATAAGTCCATATTACATATTGGTGAATTATGGACGATGTAAGTTAGATATTATATATTATTAATTAAATATAATATTCATTAATATATAATTATATTTCTTTTAAATGATAAACAATGTAGTATTTCTATATATAATCTTATAATAAATATAATAAATAATATATATTCTTATTATATATCTTAATAATACCTATTTAGTATATTTATCTATATATTATATAATCTATTTTATTACCTTTGATATATATAATAAATATATATTATAAATAACTAATAATAAAGGTTAGTAGGTGAACATTTTAACTATAGCGTTAATAATAATAATATATATATATATATAGGCGTTATTTAATCCATATCTGATTGGATAAATTGTTAAAGATAATATAATTCTAAGAAGCGCTACAGGGAATAGACGCGCGGTGTGATATTTGTGTAGGCTTCACGAATTGTGGTTGAATTTTACTTTGTCTCGGCGCATATAGTGATATCGGCGAGAATATCACTTGGGGATATAATTTCTTTTCTTTTGCAATTAAAAAAAAATTGCCAAAATAAAAAGGTTTACACCTTCTTTCTTTTCGGCTCGTGCTGTATCTATAACGAATGAGAGAAAAGGTTATTATTTGTCCGTGATATTTGGGGAGTTGTACATTAACACAAGAAAAATAATTCTTTCACCCTCGTGCACGGATAGCTAACTTGCTGTGAAGTGTGCCGATTGACGAAGAGTGAATTCGAAACTCAGTACCGCCTATATTAATTAAAATATAGAGCTTTCTCCAATCCAGAGGGAAGATAAGATAAATATACAAAATTGTGAGTGAAGATCAAGGTTTCAAATTCTATTAGATATATTACCATCGTGAATAATATACAAATAATTAATTACAATATTAATGTCCAATATATTCATTATTATTATTATATAACTCATAGCTCCTTCATATATCAATAGGCTATATATCCAATTGTGTTTTATTCTTTATCACTCGAGTTAATTACTATAACACCTTTTATAGGTAATAATATACCGGTATTTATCCTATTTTTTGTATTCACTATATGGGTGCTTACAAGGTTCTTGTGTATTATTTTCTTTTAATTGCTGTTTTTTAGAGAAAGCACATCTGTATTTTGTGGAGAAAAAAGACGAAAAAAAGCAAAATTTCCAAAAATTCTTCGATCCTGGATCGCGTTCGTACATACACTATTGGAAAAGCGATCAGTTACAAAGAGACTTCAGGAATGTAATATTTTCTCGACCCAAAGAGTAGGATTCAATATGCACGCCCAAATTACTTTGAGCAGTAGTGATTGAAGGACAAGGAAACAGTGGTATGTTTTATATATTAATTATTATCTTTCCTTTTCCATTATAACTCAAATATATTTTATTAATTTTATTTTTTTTAATTAATGAATATTTTACAAAGAAAAGGAATTAGACAAATGTCCTTTCTTTTAATATTTTCTTTTGTTTATTGACACATATAGGATATCACAATTTTACAGTTAATCTAACTTAGTCGGAAATTAGTCGACTAAAGCAGGTGGACATTGTTTGTTGTATAGTAAAGTTTTTAGGGTTTTCATAGTAAATATCTTTAATATTTCTTAATATAGATAGTACTGTATATTGTAATCTTTGTGTGTTGTCCCATTATCCATTTCTTTCTTAAATATTATCACATTCTATCAGGTCCCATAGACGAATATCCATCTTGCAAAACAGGTATTCGTGAATAATCCTACAAACGCTGCATATTAATTCCGTTATGTCCGACATTCGTACAAAATCTGCTGTACGTTACACAAAGCATTCAAATCCAAAGCACGGAAAAGGCAAACCACAGAATAAAAAACTTAGAAAAACGGGTACACAAATCAACTTCCTTGGCTGATTCTTCGTTATATTAATTATTCCGTAACCCAATGACACGCCAGTTATATAATTACAATCTGACAGGTTTGTCAATTGAACAGTCCGAATATCCTAACTGCGTGACTTAGTGGAGCTCTATTGTTATATAATCAATTTGTGATAGATGACCCCTGAATATTACTCAAGCAATTTGGTTTCAAATTCACCTGTTTGAACGCTTACTGTCGACAGATAGAAAAAAACTGGCGATTAACAAAGGAGTATAGAAAAAAAATTGAGGGCCTATATCACCAGGTTTGTCTCCAGAAAAGAAGGTAATTTTGTTGCTATGTTTACCTGGTGCAACTGATTAGTACGCTCCGGAATTCAAAAGGGTCGCTGTAATTTCCTGGCCAGGTCGTTTTAACAAATATCTACATTCTCTTAGGTCTCTCTTCAAATCCTGCTCGGTGTCTAAATCACGGTAATCCGCTGTAAAAAACTAACGTTCAGTGATTTTGTACGGTACCAAATTAATAATAGGTCAACCTAATCTACGACATCTATACAGACGAATATCTTTAAGCAACGGCCCAAAAGTCAATTACAAAATCATACAAATCTACGATCCTGCTGCTCTTATACAGTGTATTAAAAGTTCCTAGTTGAGACGAAAACAATGCGTCGTCTCTCTATATTAGTTTAATTTATATCGATTATGTCCAACCTCAAATTTCACAAAGATTATACAATGAGAATTTAGCATAGATTAGGCCACACTACCAAGTCAACAGGTCACACGTATTTAACGAGAGGACAAGTGTCTTAAAAAATATAGGTAGTGGCTGTAGTTTCTTCTTTAATTAAGAACATAGAGAAATCTGTATCAAAAATACTATGTCCGGTGTTATGCTCCAGCAAAACGGAGAAAATCTCTACCTCCTCCACCTCCACACTCAGTCCTATATAATTACACAAAATGTTCAAACGCTATTTTATCGGGAGGGATAGGGGATCGTTCTTCCAATGTGAATAATTCTGTTGATTCTACACGGATGTCTATAATGTAAGAGGAAACCATTGTTCTGCCTCCGTCGATGTGAGAATTAATAGGACACTGCACTGGGATGGCCGTTGTATCTTTCGGACCTTTCCTGAGTAGTCTGTGTTCAAAAGTAATTACTAGGGGTTCGTTAGCTACAAATGTCCGGGGCAATCCAGTATAGTGACAACCTCTTTTCACGAGGAAGGTTTACGTCGTTTTCAGGCGTTATAAATCATTCAAATCATTCCAATTATTCCAATGAATAAGTAATAATTATTCCTCACTGGAGTATCCAGTGTAAATCATAGCCAAGCAAGTTTTGGTAAAAATCCGACTGTTCAAGGGGAGGGTCAAATCCACGTTTTGACTATGCTCAAAACTATTCCAGAAGTTATTATAATGCGGAATCAGGAGTCAAAATATGACTAAAATAAATTCATACTCCAAGCGTGTCAATAATGTAAATAAGCGGGCCCATTACACACATAATGCGATTAATAACGAAAACCGGGCAGGTAAAACAGACACGAGAATAGAATAGTAAGTAATATGAAGTACACTGCATTCGTATCGATCTTCTGAAGAGAAATCCTGAAGTTCAGGTGAGTCTTTTGGATCCGAATTATGATACCAATTCATTTCGAGAAATATTTATCACATTATGAGAGAAATTCTTATTCACTTTTTGGGCGTACGAATTTACCAACCAAGTTAATAAATCCTCATTTAATTACGCAACGATTTCTAACGAAATCTGCCCGTGCAAAATACTGCGTATCCCGCATATCAGTTTTTTCTAGTAAATAATCTATTCATAATCCTATCTTTGTCTAGGAGTCATTTTTTTTTTAATGGGACCACACCCACGCATTCTCATTCTCGCAATGTGGTGATGTCCAATTTAGAGGCTAATATAGTCAACTATAGTTTAATCTCACTCCGTAGTCTCACTGATGTAAATAATGTGAAGACAATAACCACTTAATAGGGAAAGCTTTTTATGTTAGACTCGAATTTAACGGTCGACCATATGAGTTTCATATATGGGATAACGTCGTATCATCGATTTGGGAGTGGGGGTCTCAGCTTCTGAGATGCGAAGGTCATTCGAGAGTTTAAAGACAGTTATACTCTCTCAAATTAAGCAAGAAATAACAACCTGTCCTTAAAATGTCTATTTCTGGTAACGTCGTCCAAAATCTGGGACGCGTCAAACTCACAAACAACCAAACCCATCGTCTGTTTTAATATCCATTCGCCAATTGTTGTTGGAGATCAATGTTCTTTTAGTGGAAATATGCTTCTTGGTACGCAGATATTCTTAGGTTTCTTTACGGGTAGTCCCCTTTCGATTTTAAAAAATGAGTAGTTTATATTGAATGAACAACATTCCGGGTTGCACGACATAATTCCTTTGTTGCTTCATAATGCCTTTAATATATGAAATTCCAAAAACTAGTATCGATCCTTGCATGTACGATAAATCGCATCCACTTTTTGAAGAGTCAAATGTCAATTTTGTTCGTTCTCACGTCTCAATTTAAGTCATATTTAATTTTGGAAGATGAATCTCTTTGTTCATGAATTATCTATTTATAACGATCAATGTTATGAATTGTTATTGCCAAACACAGTTAAGTTCGAAGCCTATTCTAGTATATTATTATCTTCTGTTTAAATATTCGTTCTCACAGGGCTGGAACTTCGCCGCCTAATGATATTCCTCTATTAGTAAGTGAAGAAGAATTCAAATATCCACAATGTTTTTTTTGACAAATGTGTGCTTAGGTACGTAAGTAGATGGATCACAATCGTATGGATATAAATGGTGTAACTTCAGTCCTTCCCCGCTTCACAACTGATTAAGAATAACAGTTTGTTTCGTATGCTAATTTATCCTCTCTTTGTCGGATAGTTCTTATTCTATTCCATGAAAAAAAATGATGTACTTAATGTAGAATTATACACATAGACTCACTTCGCGATGTTTTAAACACGGAAATTTTGCTTTCTAAATCGAGAAAGAATCTGATTTATTGGTGTTTCAAGATATTGCTCAAATGGAGCAGTCGGTGATCATTCATATATTAAAAAGTTATTGCTTTTAGGGGATGATAAAGTCGAATGTTGTCCGTAGGTTGATTCAAAAACACAATCAAGAAAGTTGTGCCAGACTCACAAAATAATTTTTATACTCCAAACATCAACTTTTCCGCACAAATTTCAAGGCTGATATTAAAGCCTGGATTGCGAAAATTTATTGACTTATTAAGGTTAACAAAGAATATTTAGACATTCAAATCCTCCTTATTGTTCTCCAATCCGTGAAGGTTGATTCAAACAAAGATAATTTTGGATTTTAGAAAGTTAAATAAAAGTATCGGTAGCCTCTCCAATCGCCTATACCTAATGTGCACAAGAAAACAAGATTTTTCCAAATTAAGTAATGCCACATATCTTTTACAAGTTTAGATATCTTCAGAATTCCTTATGGCATCCAAGTTGCTGATGAAAGCCCAGCCTTATTAATCTTTTTCTCTTCTTCACAGAGGGCACTCATAATTACAGAGATGGTGCTGAAGGTGTGAGAAAGTTCCGTATCCAATGTTTTCCGTGTATTAAAAGTAATAAGAACTCGCTCCTCTCGTCATTTTTAGGGAATTCACATGTATAATTTTCTCTCAGATGGAAATAATTGGGTGTATATCGAAAGATAATAGAATCTCATTATAGAGTCTCAGTTTAGCTTTTTGAGCCAGCGTTAAGAAAGCGAACTAAAGTGAAGTTGGAGAAGTTGCAATCTTCTTTAACTTCGTTAGTTTAATTTAGGGTTTTAATGATCAGATTCAAAAGGTTTATCAGCCTGATCCCTGTAAAGCTGCAGCTTTTTGAAGTCGTTTCGGTTCCCCAACCGATGGTTTCCTCTGCTCGTTCCTTCATAGGATTCGTGTCTTTTTTTCCGTAATCTTGTCCTTTGTTTCTCAACCATTGCTCACCCCATCACTTTCCTTGTTCAAAAAGACGCTAAATTCGTCTGAGCTCAGTGAGCAAACAGATAGCTTTTGATACGCTTAAAACGTAAATTAATCATCGAACCATTTGCTGTCAATTTCCGGATTTTTTAACAAGGAATTTACTTAATTTCACAGATGCAGTAACGTAGGTTTTAGGTGCTGTGTTTGGACAGAAGGAATGATCAAGGCAATGAACCGTACCCTGTTTCCTTTTGCTTCACGTACATTGTAGTAAAGCAGAGAAAGAAATTATTCCTCCCTTATGAAAAAGGAAAGCACTTATGATCACTTGTTCTATTAGCTAAGTTTAGAAACATAGTTTTCGGTTATAAAAATGCAATTAGCCAGATCATCAACCATTGGTTGCTATTTTTATGCATAAGACTTAAATAATAAGATGAGCAAGATGGGCCATCAAAGTTAATTCATTCAATCCTGAAATCTTTCATATTGACAGGGAAAAAGAATAGGTCTGCCCGGATTATTTGTCTCGTTTTCCCACCTCTCTCGCTCCAATTTATTCAATTTCAGTATCGATTATTCTGGTCTTACAAAGAAGTTTTTTCAATCTCACATCCGATGTGATAAAAAACGGAAAGCAAAGAAATGTGCTTCAAGACTTTCTCCAAATCATTGATTCCTTAAAAAAATGGCCAAAGTATTATTTTCCACATGTTCTTATCCACGATATTCTATATTATGTTACAAAGGAAATGCAATATCTCTTTGCAGTGCGCCAATGTTTCTTATAGTATATAACGATTCTTATAGTCTTAATCATCTTCCAGTTTTAGGGTTGGGCCTCATTTAGGTCACCTGAGAACAGATAAATATTACGTAATCCGAATGAACGGTACATCTTTCCAGAAAGATGTCAAAGCTTTAGTTATAATGAGATTCTGTAAAGAAGTTCTTTCTTTGTTCTTGGGTGAAGGTAAGGGTATACCTAAAAATTATTGAGCGCCACATATTTTTACTAGTACCAGAAGGTAGCCCGTTCCATATCAACCTCTTTCTGTAGGGTTCAATACTGACAATTATCGGACCTTTACCTCCATGTAAAGCGTCAGGGCTAAATATATATCTCTTTGTTATTTTAAGGCATCATTTTAACATATCTTCATTTCTGATCAGTTTTAGCACTCCCTTTACAGCTCCTCCCAGTCATTCAAAATTTCTTTTTCTACAGAAATAAATGATATCTTTGTTCTGATACTTAAGATTCTATGATATTAACTTTTTACATCCTCTTCAGGTTTCTCCGTCTGTAATTACACGTTTATTTTTGTTCAAGAAACAATCGTTTTGTCACAAACAATTTATACTTCAAATTGTCTCCAGACATCCTCCTAAAATCGAGTCCATACGTAATTTCAAATCGTGCCCCACTGAGCCGAATTTTAGATCAAAATCATTGTTCAAATCCAAATCTCTCATCTAATTAAAGATAGTAATTACCGAATACTTGGTACAAACAATTTTAACGAGATGATGAGAAAAATGTCTATTGTAAGTGATTACATATCTGAACAGCATAAATTCCCAGATGAATGCGAGTCTGAAGTTGTATGTCCCTCATAAATCCTTCAAACGCAAATGTATAAATCAGACAGATATGACCGTTGTTCAGGCAATTCGCATGAGAGTCACACAGGTAATTCAAAATTTCTCATTCTTTTATATGATTCGTTCAGGAAAATTTCTAATTCTAATTCTTTCATGATGTTCCTCATAGATTTGTTTTAATTGCTTACTCCACAATTGTTTGTCAATAGTGTTTCCAAAATCTTCGTTTTCTTGGTTTCCGAAACATCAAAATGAAGTGTAAATAAATTCAGTTTTTTTATAAGTCCTAGTTCGTTTTCTGATGATTCTGATGGTAATTAAAGTTTCACCTCAAACCATTTTATTCAGGGTCCCTCTCGGGTATCAAAGTCGCTAGATTGGTTTACCGTTTCGAGTAATAAAGTAGTCTTAATACTCATAGTACTCTATTTCTCAACGACGATCAAGGCAGTCAAGCTCTTCTTGGTGTACTCAGTTTCTACAAACGTATCGTTTCTCAGAATAGTTCTCAGGTTTTTCTTCTGTGTCAAATCGGCACGACTTAGCAGAATTTGTCACTTTGTTGATTGTTTTGAAATAGACAAATGTTAGATGGTCGTTAATGTGTTACTACTATTCTGAGAAGTATTATTTGTTAATATCATTCTTAAAAACGATGTCTTATTTCCCTGTACCTGAATTGCTGAGAAGATAACGAACGCAACAAGATCTTGAGAAGAATGAAGAAGTTTTTGCTTATTATTTAATATAGTTTATTATTGTTAGAGTTTATTATTACTGGTAGATTACGAAGTAGTTTTTTTTTCCTATGTAAAGGAACATGAAGAAAGTGAAGCACAGTATTTACAAGTGTAAATAATTGTCTGAAGGGGGGAGCTTTCTTTCCCGATTTAATATATATATATATATATATATATATATATATACTTAATGACATATATATAATATTAATATAAATGATATATAATGTATATAGATTATATATATATAATATTTTATATAATTTAATTATATAATAATATTATCTCATATATTTAAGAAATTTAAATATAAAAATATACAATGACGATGTATTGTATATAATTTTTGTAGTAAAAGTAAGGTGCTTTGCGTCGCTATGAAATGTAAAGAATCCGTACGCATAGTACCATTCGGGGAGTCCTTTCTTGAGTGTTGTGAGAGTAGGTCGTGTTTTGTGCAGCTCTAGCGATGGGAATATTGAGTATCTACCGAGCCTATTTTATGTTTGTGATTTTTATATGTAATATCTATGAAGTATTATTGTTATTTATCACTTCTTAACAGCCAATAATTCCATATTTAATCGCTTGTAAAATATTAGCATAATATCTCGTGTCTGTTAATGTCGTGAAGAGACATTTAATTTATTTCTCGTTTCTAACAAAGTTAGAATTTATCAAGTCTTGCATCTCTTTTATGTGAAATGATTGAAATATTGTTAGTCCTTCTTGATCTGAACTAAAGAACGAGCACAAAATTCATAATCAAATTTTATATTTACTGAAGTATAAAAGAGTAATATCTCATCCGGCTTCTGGTCAATTCAGGTAATCACAACCGACGCTTTACTTACATCTCTCCCATCAAATTCTTTTTATATTGTTAATGACCTCATCATATTTTAATTTGAGAAATTTTGTACAAATATATTCTCAAGCATATAGTCGCCAAGTTAAAGATTATTGGTTAAATTTTAAAAAGACTTTGCAAGATTTTATTTTCTTTTATGAAATATAATACAAGGATATAAAATTAGATAATTCCATTTCTTTATTTAAAGGCAATATAAATAAATAGATTAAATATTATTAAACCGAATCCGAAATATTCATTTTCCTGTCTTTTGATTTAGTCATTTCCTTTTTTTCTTCGATTTGTGTGTCCGATATCCTTAACGGTGAAAGTTTCCATCTCACCAGTCAAATCTTCAAGATCGTAATCTTCTCGAAAACCGATCCTACCATTTAGGTTGAACACGAGTCTGAATAAAAAAAAAGAACCTGTAATATAATAAAGGAGTTATAAGAAACAGGGGAATAATCATATAATATATATTATTATATATAATTATATATATATATATATATATATATATATATAATATATTATATATATATTTATATATAATATTCAATATTCAATATTCACGACAATTATCATGAAGTTTGTTACAAAATTTAAGTCACATAAGAATTTTGATTTTCAGATCACATTTCTCTTAACTTCCCATGTAAAAAATTACCTGAGTTAATAATAATATATATATATATATATACATATTATTATATATATTATATTTATATATATATATATATATATATTATATCTATTTATATGCTAATTATATATATAATATATATATATATTAGCGGATGTACCGATACCTATATCTAATTATTTACGGTGCTGATACCGATACCTTCGATATATTCAATAGATCTTTAATTAAATATATAATACAACAGTAATAAGAATAGAGAGATTTTTGTGTTACTGCTAGGCAACTTCCTTAGAGGTAGGGGTTGCATTCCATGTAACAACAAAATACTTAGTTCATTTATATTTCATCATTTTTGCTTTTGTAAGAATTTTCCCCTTCTTATTTTTATACATTAAAATAGTACCTTTAAGGATAATAATTTTTAAAATTTATATTAATAACTTTTTAATGTTTGTGTTTATTTAAAAAATATTTCATTTAACCATTATTCGCAGAGTAAGTAATATAATATAAAGTTTAACTTTCTTCACATAGCACACGTCCTATACACCATTACACAATTTTACAATATATTTTTCAATTACTAAATTACAATATAAAGTTAATAAAATAATGAAAGAAGAGACCTCAATTAATCAGCCGAACGGGAGGGAGTAAAATAAAAAACGCTTTTACTCAAACATGACATAATAAAATACTCAATATTAAGATAGATATCATTTCAAATACTCAAATTCCAAAAAACTTCTATACAAATTGTGAATGCAAAATACATAAAGCTTTCACTAGTAATCTAGGCGAGAGCCTATTCCTTTTTTGGGGTGTTTACATTCCTACCTACTATAAATACGCTCCTCTCTCGACTGATGAAGGAGGTGCTGATAATTATTTGCCTGCAAGCACTGATAATAAATGAAAAACCTTGGCCCATTTTCCCATGCCACCATAGCATGAAGGAATCCTCTCTGTAGGGCAGCACTCAATGTTTTCGTAGAGCCTCATCTCCTCTTGCACATGAGTAGAGCAAATTTGAATTATCTTTGCTATTTGATGACTGTCTCTATCTTCAGTTTTTAGTGATGAGGTTCCTGGGTGTGATTCCTTTGGAAGGTGAATGAGAATTCAATGCAATTTCCGGCCATGAACTTATCAAAGTCTAACATTATCAAATCCTCATCTTCAGTAGGTTTATTTGCTGAAAAGCCACCACCGTCACTATCAGTGCTGTTGTCAGGGGTTGCAGATAAGGATGAATTCTTAGCCATCTGGGTCTCAGACAAGATCATAAAATTAGGTTTAGAGTTAGAGAGTGTATTCCATGGGATCAGAGTAGAGTGCAAGCCATTGATGTTTGTAGTCAAAAAAAGCCACGCCTGTGCAAATCTGCTATCATACAAGCAAACGCATCACAAAAAAAAAAAAAAAAAAAAAAAAAAAAACAGACAGAAACACATAGACAAAAACAAAGGAGAAATGAGGAAAAATATTAATATTTTAAATCTAAAAAACTAAATTTTAAAACGATAAAGCCCTATTTACAGCAAAATATCTAAAAATATGAATATTTATTAGAAAGGTTAAAAACACTCACGCACTCACAACACTCTCACGAAATTGCGTACAAAAAAAAATAAAAAAAATAAAATACTATTGATCAAACTAAAAAAGTAGATAAATCTGTATCAATTATAATAATGGCTGTCCAAATAGGTAAAATTTACGCCACAGACCAAGTTGGAGAACCGCTAAAAAAATCTAAGTTAAAAAAAGGAAATCAAGGAAAAAAAACGTACTTGGTACTTAAAGCTTATCTCATATCAAACTAGTTTTACTTACTTGAATCTAATAGTTTATTCTCACAATAATTTTTCAATCTTCTTCCAAATATTAAGCTAAAGAAAACTATCGCATAAAGTATCCGGCATTTTAACCCGATACCGATAACCCGGCTTTATCCTTAAAAAATGGGCCATTCTGAAATTTCCAGGCATTGTTTCAGATACCCATAACTATCGGTGGAACATCCCTAATATATAAATATTAAAATAGTATATATACTATATATATATGAATATATTAATATATATATTATAATTTATATATTATATTTTATTATTTTATATATTATTTATTATTATATATATTTATAATATATTACTATATATATTATATATTAATATAGGTAATAATATATAATATAATATATATTGATCTGTTATAAATAATAGGGTAAGTATAATACGGGTATAGGTGAGTCACGTTATATATAATAATATTACTTATATATATCTAATATATATTAATATTATAATGTTATCATCTATTATATATATTATATACTATATATATGATATATTATATATTTACATTTTATTATATTTATTATAATATAAATACGATATTGACCTATATTTATATCAAAATCAATACTATATATATAATATCTTATTATTATGATAATATAATAATATTATAAATTATAATAATTATATATAATATATATATAATATATATATATATATATATATATATAACATTAGTATAATGGTTTTAAAAATTCACAAAAATATATATAGTTGGAATACAAGTGATAGTTTATTTTTTCAAAGGAATATTGACGTTACAAGCGATACCTCTAAACTATAAAATTTTCACTTTTCATGGACTTTAATAGCTTTAATATTTAATTTTATAATTTTAATATTTTTATTTTATATACGATATGCATTAACAGATCAATTTCAATTGTCTGATAATAACTTCCAACAAATATTAATAAATTTTCAACATAGAAATTTTATGAGGATTTATGAAATTTCATTGATAAATGACCTTACAATACTAATGATTACAGGTAGCAATTTTATATGACTCAAATTTTTCCGATTTTTAAATTTTAATAAGAAAACAATTTTTTTTTACATACAATATATTGTATACAACTTATATTTTTGAGTTTTCAAATTTCAATGGGAGAATGAAATTTTTTTGAGATGACGATACAGTTACAAACAATCCATATTTTTTAATTATAAATTTTTCTTTCTTAAAAAATATTTTATTTTAATTTTCTTCCTTCAAAATTAAGTTTTAAAATATTACCATTTTCTTTTTAATCTAATTTTTCTCCAATAAAATTTTAAATTTAAATTTTAAGAAATTTAGTATTGAAAATATACCATTGAGGGGTTTTAAACATGGAGAATTTTACCATGTAAATTTTAACCTTCCTTTTTACCTTTAATGTTTCAATTTTCTGATATTTCTTTTTCTTTTACCATTGGAATTTATTCTCAACCTTTCTCTTTTCAATTTTTATCCCCGAAAACTTTATATTTAAATTTTTACCTTTCAATGTGTGTGAATTTAATGTTTCTTTGTAAACAAAAAATAAAAAAAGATAATTTAAAGGATGTTGTGAGCAATAGCGTTTGACAATATTAATAATTTTTATTTACACCAAAAAAAAGAGGTAGAATAAAAGACAGTCAAAATCTTTGTTGATTCCATACACCTAATTTAAAACTGGACGATAAATTTAAGTCGAAAGTGAGAAGCGAGTTTGGAAGGTAATTCAATGCGAATGTTTCAGTTTTCATGATAAAAACAAAATCAGAAACAAACGTGGGTTGAATTAAATTAATCCAAACTCTCCAGAACTATAATATAAGAAATACAATGACTCTACATAAAAACTTGTGGGTCCACGATCAAATAAAATTGCCCTAACTAGAGTAATTTTATAGGAAGAGACTAAGTTTATATGTAACGTCAGGGTATTTATCAGAAATGAATATGAAAAAACAAATAAAATCTCAAGCCTTTTTTTTCTAAAATCTGAAATGGGAGAAGGACGACAATAATGTCTTTAAGCATAGGGGAAGCTAACATTTTGTCCAGGAGGCTTTTCACAATAAACACTACCTATAAGAAAACACTATAAAACACATATAACGAGCGGAAAAGTAAATGGTTCCCTCTTGAGATCAACAAACAAAAAAACTCTGAAGAGCCTAAATTGCGGTAGCATACACTGATAAAGAGTGATCTGCTCTAAAAAAAAAAAGGAAGTTGAAATTTGTCTGAAGGATAAATTTTATCCAAGTTGAAATGTTAAGTTATTCCTGCATTATAAAATTACTCATCGTTGGAGCTTGGAATGCAAACTAAAGGACAAAAGCTCTTGCTAACAGCAATGTTATGAAAAAGAATGAAATCTGTGGAAACTCAACATTTTATAAGTCTGAGAAAATTTCCAATATGGTTGATGAGTAATTGAAAAAAACATTAATTTAATTGATTGGTTTTAAAATTATGAATTTATTGCCAAAGGATAGTAAATATAATACTACATATTACATAAATATTATGTTAAATAATTTAATGCAGTTTTTTTGTAAAAATAATCAAAAGTTTACAATAGCAACATCTAGCAACAATCACCTGTTTGAAACACGATACCCTTTATCTCGTATGGAATTAAATAATAAATTTATTTTCTTTATTAGAATTATATATTAATTTAAACTATATTCAAAACAATCAGGAAACTTTCCTGATCATTTTGATATCAAATTCCAATTTATAGAACGAGTATAAGATGCAAAACATTGAATTACAATGTCGAAAAAATGAGAGGTCAAATTATGACCCAAAAATTGACCTTTCTGTTCAAGGAGGTCAATGAAATTTATGTGAAATAAAGATTGATATATGAAGAGTGTTTTAATACTCTCCCCCACCCTCAAAATCATCTTAAAATGATAAATTTTGAAGAGTAAACCTTTAAAAAATGTAACTTTATTCCAAAATAGAAGCCTTTATTTAGGAGTCAATTATTATATTCATAAAATAAAAAATATAATATAGATTACTTTCAAATTTTGATAAGATTATAGCTCGATATGTCTAGCATAACCGAGGGAAAATTGAGACCTAAAAATTTGGCAAAAAGATGATATATATTAACCAGTTAAATGAACCAGTTTTTGTTTTTCAATTTTGAGGCAGAATTATTTATATATATATATATATATATATATATATATATATATATATATATATATATACATATATATATATATATATATATATATAAATATATATATATATATATATATATATATATATATATATATATATATATATATATATATATATATATATATATATATATATATATATATATATATACTATATATATATATATATATATATATATATATATATATATATATATATATATATATATATATATATATATATATATATATATATATATATATATATATATATATATATATATATATATATATATATATAATATATATATATATATATATATATATATATATATATATATATATATATATATATATATATATATATATATATATATATATATATATATATATATATATATATATATATATATATATATATATATATATATATATATATATATATATATATATATATATATATATATATATATTTTTTATATTTTTTTATATAATTTTATATATTTATACATTATAATAATATATATATAATAATAAAAATAATAAAAATAATATAATAATAATAATAATAATAATATATATATAATATATATATATATATATATATATTATAATATATATATATATATATATTGAAATTTTGTACATTTTTTAATAAAACTTGGTATATTTGTACTTCAGGATGCAAATAAAAAGAAAATGTAAGAAATTTTGCCAAATATGAAAAGGGGGGGGGTTCCACCCCCTAACCCCATTTTTAGTGGTTACAAGTAACTGAGAGATCTCAAATTTGAGACTTTTATTACTTATAATTAGAAGGACAACTATTGTAAATTTCAATGATGTAGTCCAATTAAAAAGGACAGTTTACTCTTATAGCTAAAGAGTAAAAAAAAGGAAAGAGAGGTTTCTTTTTCTGGTTGAAATCGATTGGCTTCTTCCAGGTCAACTATCTTTGTTAAAAATTAATAGTTTACAATGAAATTTGATGTAATAGTACAACTTGGTGTACTTTTTAAGAAAATGGGATCAAATTTTGAATAAATTTTAATTTAATAGTTTTTCTCGAATAACTTCAAGAATAGGAACTTAAAAGAAAATTCCTTTTGATGGTAAATTGGTAAGCGCAATTTCCAACTCTGGAACCAGTACCAACTCGAAAGGATGTGCATTAACCGAATTAGAAGGGTTAGAATATTGTTATAATTTTCAATGTAAATATATATACATGTGAGAATTTTCCTCTCAATATTGTAAAGGATGCCACTGCAGCAATGGCACGTCAACTGAGATTGTATGGTACTTTGGCTTTTTATATGCCTAGTAAACCGGACTAAATAATAGTTTTATAATAATAAATTTTTATTTTTATAAATAATTGGTTTATTAAGGCTATTATTTATAAAGAAAGAGGAACATTGCACTCGCGATTCTCCCAACACAATTTCAGGTTAAACACCCGCAAATACCATCATTTGTACCCAATTAAAAATACTGGTCACTAGTGACAGATGGAATAATTTATGAAATAAATTACGACATTAAATTCCACACCCAAAGGAAACCAAACAGAAAAAATATATAATTTGTTTATGTACGTTTAATGTAGGAAATAAAGTAAATAAGTATACTTTTTATTCGCCAGTGAACTGTGTCTGAAGGAAAGGATAAATAAATAAAACGGTAATAAGTCACTCTGACCTAGGTAATATAATTTAACTCGTAAGTCTTGTATACTCTAGTTTCAAAAAGAACACTCCAAACAGAAAGTAATGACAGAGTTGAAACTTTTTAGATGAAGGGGGGTGGTTTAAGAAACTTAAAAGCCAGGTTTTTCAAGTTGTAACCGGTTGGTTACTTGTAATATAATAAAAATGGGTTGTTCAACCCAAACCACCAACAGCATCAAAACTTGTAAGAGTGTATATATAATGAACTACTCTTACGGAAACTCTTCCCCTAAAGAAATTTCCATCCCAGGACAGCTGTTTCTACGAAGAATAATACTTTTTAGGTTTTTAATAAGGTCATTACTTTTTGGTCTGAAAGTAAGTGAGTTTCGAAACGAATATACAAGGCTATAGCCATTACATTACACAGCCAGCTCAGAACTTGCACCAAAACCCTGAAGTAAGAGAACCCATAAAGCTGTACAAAATGAGCTCTACTACTTTCCCAACCGGGGACACTGGTGGGAGGAAAACAATTCACGTTTGAATTAAAGTATAAGTAAGAAATTTTAACAGATTATTTTTAATGTTCAATAGAAAAAGAAATTATATGATAAGTTTTTTAATGTTGTCTAAATGGACAATAAGGTTGACGTCGAAGCTTATTTTGTATGAATATCGCTGTAACCGACGTTTAATCAGGATGTTGCTTGACAGTGGTTCCTTTGAGGAAGGGGTTTAATGACGTAGAAGTATTGTAGAAGGCTTCCATTCCAGTCCCACTAGTTTTACGAAATACATATCTTTAATTCTATCTAAAATTCCTAACATATATATATATATATATATATATATATATATATATATATATATATATATATATATATATATATATATATATATATATATATATATATATATATATATATATATATATATATATATATATATATATATATATATATATATATATATATATATATATATATATATATATATATATTCTTTCTTTCTTTATCTTCCTTCTATTTTCCCAAGAATGGGAGTAAGGTGCGTGACGAGCATCAGAAAAGAAAAGCAGTAGAAGAACATGACAAAAGTCGAAAAGAAAGCCCAGCCTTACCGCCCCCTCAGTACCATTAATTAGTGAGAACTCGTCGCAGTCAGAAAATCCACCCTAAAGCTTCATGGGACAGCGACGGACCCTCACCATGGTAGATCGTCAATGTAAGGGTTCATCCCTTGGCCCAGGTGGGCCACAACCATACCCCCTCACAATCCCCAGCCATTCACTCCTGTTATACACCTTTCTTCTCGCCTCTACCAAACTCACATTTCTCTCCTTCAAACATTCGTTTACTGACTCAATCCACTTTTTCTTCGGTCTCCCAGCCGGTCGGTTCCCAACACACTCGCCACTATACATCCGCTTAACCAACCGACTATCATTCATTCTTTCCATATGACCAAACCATCTCAACATACTTTCATTTATTCTCTCATTTACCCCTTTCTTCACACCACACACCACACAATAAGTTCATTCCTCATTTTATCAATTCTTCTCACACCTAGCACTCCCCTAAGATTGTCCATCTGAACACATTGAACTTTAGATCTATACTTCTTATTCCAGACCATAGTCTCACTACTATACAATAACACAGGTAACAACATACCCTCATGTAAGACCCTAGCACACTCACGACTTAGTCCCTTTATGTTCACCAACGATTTAATTGCATCATCCGTTCCCTTCTCATCCAACATATACCCTAAATATTTAAACTCAGACACTTGTTCCAGCTGCTCACCATCTAACATAACTTCACACTGAGGACTATCCTCACTCACAACCATAACCTTACTCTTATCCACGTTAACTTTCAAGCCCCTCTTTTACACACCCTGCCAAATCTCTCTACCAATCCTCTCAAACTCTCTTCAGATCGCCACACAGAACCAAATCATCCGCTATATAGTAGGTAGGGCACCTCCACCACGCATCTCCATTCTCCATCATTCTAACACCATTTCCTGCCATCCCCACCTCGAATTCTTTCATAACCCCATCCATATACAAATTGAATAACCAAGGAGACATAACACAACCCTGTCTCACTCCGCTATTAATCCTAAACCAATTACCATTGACACCATTTATTCTTACACACGCTTCACTATCGTCATACATACTTTTGATTCCATTCAGAAGCCTACCACCAACACCATATTTTACTAACACCTGCCATAAAGCTTCCCTATTAACTCTATCATACGCCTGTTGCAAATCCATAAAACCTAAATACAATTTATTCTTCTTCTCCCTCATTTTCTCAATCATTTGTTTCAATGTAAAGATTTGATTCACACATCCTCTACCACTCAAAGCACCTTGTTCTTCACCAATCAGTCCTTCAGTCACTCGACGCACTCTTTCGACAAATACAGCATATACCTTCCTACAACACTCAATAAACTTATTCCCTATAATTTCTACAGTTCCCCTTTTCTCCCTTACCCTTATACAAGGGTACTATTACCGCTCTCCTCCAATCCCTTGGAACTATACCCTCCATAAACGCTTTATTACACAACTTCCAAATCCAATCAATCACCATCTCGCCTCCGTTCTTGATAATTTCACCAGTAATTTCATCTATACCTGCAGATTTACCATTCTTCAACTTTCTCACCCTACCCATTACCTCCTCCTTACTAATAACCTCATCCCCAAAATACCTATTCCTTCTTCCATCAAACCCACATACATTCACTATCATCTCTTATTACTGTTAATATATGCAGATTTTCGAAGCGTTCTTTCCACACTCCCCTCACATTCATTTTCATCAGTTTGTAACACTTTCATCGAATAATCTTCCATGCGGATTCCTTATTTATACATTCTTAACCTTTCATGCTTCCTTCCAGAAGAGCTTCCCATATGTCCCCATTCCATCCTCCTTCCAAACTGTTCATTTACCTCTTGTTTTCTCCTACGTATGCACCTTTTAGTATTTCTTTTTTCCTCCTTATATAATTCCAAGCATCTTTCTTTTGAAACTTCATCATTTGCTTTAGTACATTCAACCACGCTTCTTTTTTAGCTTTTATCACCTCTTCATTCCACCATTTACTATTATTGTTTCTTGCTTCTATTTGCTTTATCCACACACTTCCTTGCTACTAACAATTGCTTCACTAAAATTTGCCCCAGATTTATCAGTATTAACTTGTTCACATTCAACCGATTTACTAGCGAGCGCTCTTACATACCTTTGTCTTGCTCACTTAACTTCTTACTCTTAATTTTACCTACTTCCTTTCGTATCACTTTCCTCTCCATCCAAGTCCCAACTTGATTTTACATAGAACAACATAATGATCAGATAATCCCATTCTAAACCCTCACTGATTTAACATCAACACATACTTAACATCTCCATCTTCACCAACACAAAAATCAATCACTTTTCACTTCGATACCATCTCTACCTACAGCAACTCTAGTATACTTTGGATACTCTTGTGTTTAAAGGAATTACTTACACACATACCTCTTTCTTCACAGAAATCAAATGCCTTCCTATCATTCTGTTTCACTTTTAAAACCACCTGTTATACATCCTTTTTGATCACCTATCCAACCATTCAGTTACAACTTTATCAATCTGAGCTCTACTCACATCAGAACATTATTACATTATCCCAAAAAATCGTACTCTCTTCAACGTTTCCCTCAGATGGACCATATGTCACAACCACACATATCTTGACCTTTTCAAACTTAAATTTAACCATTAGAATTCTAGGACTCACACACACAAGTCTACCATAGCTTTGTACCACAGGTCATTCATCAAAATTGCAGCTCCTTCTCTCCCTCTCTCATGTTCTTTCCACACCAGCACACCCTGACATTTCTACTTACCACTCATTTTCACGTATCGTTTCATCTTTGTTTCCAGTCTAGCGACAGATCAGTTGCACTAAATACATCCATCCACCCTCTCTCTCTCCTGCTTATTTATTCCTCTGACATTCCATATATCTTGATTCATACAATTTCCCCGAAAGATGAGGGCCGTTTACGGCGATCCCGACCTTCTCAGGCCTGCAGTGCATTCCAAGAGATAGGTGGTAATGGGCAGCCAACCCAACTACCACCGTCCCTTAATCTACGACATGCAGGACATACGATGTGGGCAGTTCTTTCTCCCCCACACACAGGGATATGAGTAGTAGGGTCTGTAAAGTGTTATCTAGAAGAGGGTGTACTTTAATCAAGTGTAAATAATATGTGGACCGTGATTCGAGCTAAATATGTTGCCTGGAGGACAGATGTTAAAAGATAGGCATAAAAGAGAGAAAATTGCAGCATTAAAAAATGGGAGAGTAATTTCAATACTTGGTATGCGTGTATACTCTACACATATATATATATATATATATATATATATATATATATATATATATATATATATATATATATATATATATATATATATATATATATATATATATATATATATATATATATTAGTCTTTTTGTTTATATATATATATATTTATATATATATATATATATATATATATATATACAATATATATATATATATATATATATATATATATATATATATATATATATATATATATATATATATATATATATATATATATATATATATATATATATATATATATATATATATATATATATATATATATATATATATATATATATATAGATAAGTATGTAAGAGCGCTCGCTAGTAAATCGGTTGAATGTGAACAAGTTGATACTGAACAAATCTGGGGGCAAATGAAGGAAGCAATTGTTAGTAGTGCAAAGGAAGTATGTGGATGTGCTAAAGTAGGAAGTAAGAATGTTAACAGTGAATGGTGGAATGAAGAAGTGATGAAAGCGGTTAAAGGTAAAAAAGAAGCGTGGTTGAATGTACTAAAAGCAAATGATGAAGACTCAAAAGAAAGATGCTTGGAATTATATAAGGAGGAAAAAAGAAATACTAAAAGGTGTATACGTAGGAGAAAACAAGAGGTAAATGAACAGTTTGGAAGGAGGATGAATGGGGACTTACAAGGGAATAGGAAGCTTTTCTGGAAGGAAGCGCGAAAGGTTAAGAATGAGAATAAGGGGAATCTGCTTAGAATAATGAATAGGGATGGTGCTTTTGTAACTGATGAAATGGGTGTGAGAGGAGTGTGGAAAGAACACTTCGAAAATCTGCACAATATTAACAGTAATGAAGGGTGATAATTGAATGTGTGGTTTGATGGTGCAGAAAAAGGTATTTTGGGGATGAGGTTATTAGTAAGGAGGAGGTAATGGGTAGAGTGAAAAAGTTGAAGAATGGTAAATCTGCAGGTATAGATGAAATTACTGGTGAAATGATCAAGAACGGAGGCGAGATGGTGATTGATTGGATTTGGAAGTTGTGTAATAAAGCGTTTATGGAGGGTATAGTTCAAAGGAGGAGAGCGGTAATAGTACCCATATATAAGGGTAAGGGGGATAAGGGGAACTATTATAGGGGAATAAGTTTGAGTGTTGTAGGGAAGGTATATGCTGGTATTTTGGTCGAAAGAGTGCGTCGAGTGACTGAAGGACTGATTGGTGAAGAACAAGATGCGTTTAGGAGTGGTAGAGGATGTGTGGATCAAATCTTTACACTGAAACAAATGATTGAGAAAATGAAAGAAAATAAATTGTATTTGGAGGCTGGTTTGCAACAGGCGTATGATAGGGTTAATAGGGAAGCTCTATGGCAGGTGTTAGTATTATATGGTGTTGGTGGTAGGCTTCTGAATGGAATCAAAAGTATGTATGACGATAGTGAAGCGTGTGTAAGAATAAATGGTGTCAATGGTGATTGGTTTAGGATTAATAGCGGAGTGAGACAGGGTTGTGTTATGTCTCCTTGGTTATTCAATTTGTATATGGATGGGGTTATGAAAGAATTCGAGGTGGGGATGGCAGGAAATGGTGTTAGAATGGTGGAGAATGGAGATGAGTGGAGGGTGCCCTACCTATTATATGCGGATGATTTGGTTTTGTGTGGCGAATCTGAAGAAGTTTGAGAGGATTGGTAAGGAATTTGGCAGAAGGGCCATGTAAGGAGGGGCTTGAGAAGTAAACGTAGGTAAGTAAGGTTATGGTTGTGAGTGAGACAGTCCTCAGTGTGAAGTTATGTTAGATGGTGGGCAGCACCTGGAACAAGTGTCTGAGTTTAAATATTTAGGGTATATGCTGGATGAAAAGCGGACGATGCAGAGTGCAGTAGGAAAGTTGTGAATAGCAGGAGAGGAGTGGCTGGTGCAATTAAATCGTTGGTGAATGTAAAGGGACTAAGTCTTGAGTGTGCTAGGTTTTACATAAGGGTATGTTGTTACCTGTGTTATTGCATAGTAGTGAATATGGTCTGGAATAAGAGAATAAATCTAAAGTCCAATGTGTTCAGATGGACAATCTTAGGTGTGTTAGATGTGAGAAAAGATAATAAGAGTGACGAATTGGCGGATTCGCGAGTGGTGTGGTGCGAAGAAAGGGTAAATGAGAGAATAAATGAAGTATGTTGAGATAGTTTGGTCATATGGAAAGGGTGGATGTAGTCGGTTGGTTAGCGGATGTATAGGTAGCGAGTGTGTTGGGAACCGACCGGCTGGGAGACCGAAGAAAAAGTGGATTGAGTCAGTAAACGAATGTTTGAAGGAGAGAAATGTGAGTTTGGTAGAGGCGAGAAGAAAGGTGTATAACAGGAGTGAATGGCGGGAGTTGTGAGGGGTATGGTTGTGGACCTGGGCCAAGGGATGGGCTGCCACATTGACGATCTACCATAGTG
>JABUQX010086831.1:57500-60000 GCA_015478945.1 Trachelipus rathkii
AAATTATAGGGAAATAAGTTTATTGAGTGTTGTAGGGAAGGTATATGCTGGTATTTTGGTCGAAAGAGTGCGTCGAGTGACTGAGGGACTGATTGGTGAAGAACAAGGTGCGTTTAGGAGTGGTAGAGGATGTGTGGATCAAATCTTTACATTAAAACAAATGATTGAGAAAATGAGGGAGAAGAAGAATAAATTGTATTTAGGTTTTATGGATTTACAACAGGCGTATGATAGAGTTAATAGGGAAGCTTTATGGCAGGTATTAGTGATATATGGTGTTGGTGGTAGGCTTCTGAATGGAATCAAAAGTATGTATGACGATAGTGAAGCGTGTGTAAGAATAAATGGTGTCAATGGTGATTGGTTTAGGATTAATAGCGGAGTGAGACAGGGTTGTGTTATGTCTCCTTGGTTATTCAATTTGGATATGGATGGGGTTATGAAAGAATTCGAGGTGGGGATGGCAGGAAATGGTGTTAGAATGATGGAGAATGGAGAGGAGTGGAGGGTGCCCTACCTATTGTATGCGGATGATTTGGTTCTGTGTGGCGAATCTGAAGAGAGTTTGAGAGGATTGGTGGAGAGATTTGGCAGGGTATGTAAAAGGAGGGGTTTGAAAGTAAACGTAGATAAGAGTAAGGTTATAGTTGTGAGTGAGGACAGTCCTCAGTGTGAAGTTATGTTAGATGATGAGCAGCTGGAACAAGTGTCTGAGTTTAAATATTTAGGGTATGTGTTGGATGAGAAGGGAACGGATGATGCAGAGTGTAGTAGGAAAGTTGTGAATGGCAGGAAGGTGGCTGGTGCAATTAAATCGTTGGTGAATGTAAAGGGACTAAGTCTTGAGTGCGCTAAGTCTTACATGAGGGTATGTTGTTACCTGTGTTATTGTATAGTAGTGAGACTATGGTCTGGAATAAGAAGTATAGATCTAAAGTTCAATGTGTTCAGATGGACAATCTTAGGGGCATGCTAGGTGTGAAAAGAATTAATAAAATGAGGAATGAACGTATTAGAGAGTTGTGTGGTGTGAAGAAAGGGGTAAATGAGAGAATAAATGAAAGTATGTTGAGATGGTTTGGTCATGTGGAAAGGATGAATGAAAGTAGGTTGGTTAAGCGGATGTATAGTGGAGAGTGTGTTGGGAACCGACCGGCTGGGAGACCGAAGAGAAAGTGGATTGAGTCGGTGAACGAATGTCTGAAGGAGAGAAATGTGAATTTGGCAGAGGCGAGAATAAAGGTGCATGATAGGAGAGAATGGCGGGGTTTTGTATGGGGGCATGGTTGTGGCCCACCTGGGCCAGGGGATGAACCCTTACATTGACGATTTACCATAGTGAGGGTCCGTCGCGGTCCTATGATGCTCTAGGGTGGATTTTCTGTCTGTGATGAGCTCTCACTAATTAATGGTACAGAGGGGGCGGTAAGGCTGGGCTTTCTTTTCGACGTTTGTCATGTTCTCCTACTGCTTTTCTTTTCCGATGCTTGTACAGCACCTTACCCCCAATCTTGGGGCAAAGAGGAAGGTGAAGAAGAAGAAGAAATATATATATATATATATATATATATATATATATATATGTATATATATATATATATATATATATATATATATATATATATATATATATGCTATATATATATATATATATATATATATATATATAAAAAAAATAAAAATTTCTTTGAGTTTGGCAAAACTAGTAGCCTCGTAGTCCGAAGCGGTCACCTGTGACCGCATGATTTTCAAGTACGATTGAGCAGCGATAGGTTTATTTTTACGAAAATATACAAGAATACATATTTCTTTTATTACATTTTTCCTACATAACAATATTAACACCGTTTAAGAAAATATTTAAATATATTAAAATTAGAAGTGAAAAAATATTGAAGTAATTTTTGTTGCAATAGGCCTAGACAGAGTCTATTCCATATATATATATATATATATATACATATATATATATATATATATATATATATATATATATATATATATATATATATATATATATATATATATATATATATATATATATATATAACTATATATATATATATACCCTGTTTCTATAACTCTTTCATTATATTACAGGTCTTCTCTTTTTCTTAGAGCTCGTGATTGAAACCTATATGGGAAGGATCGGATTTCTAGAAGATTAAGTTCTTGAGGATCAGACTAGTGGACTTACGTTAAGATTTATCTACACTCTCGAAGGAATAAAAGGATGCTTCAAAAACGAGGAGAATGAGAATGGACTTCTTATAAATAACTTTAATAATCTATTACGTTCATATGCCTTTTAAATAAAGATTGTAGGAATGTAATTTGATATCCTTATTTAATATTCACATAAAATAATCTTGTAAAGTCTTCTTAAAATATAATAATATTCTTAGCAATAATACAGTATGCTTGAATGAGATATTTGTACAAAAGTTTCATCAAATAATAAATGAGTCACAACAATATAATGGATACGAGTGGGAGAGAG
>JABUQX010086831.1:65000-75887 GCA_015478945.1 Trachelipus rathkii
AACTAACTCTCAACACACATTCTACTATCCTATTATATAAAAGCCTAATACCTTATCCCAAATTACCCCCTACACTCATATACTCACCATTTATATTCCATCCAAAACTCCACTCCACAGTTCACCCACTAATGCTAATATCTATCTATATCATGCTTTATCTCTAATCATATAAAAAAACATCCATACACTTTTCCCTCTTTCCTATCTCTACAATATCTATTCTCTCCACAAGCTAATCTTTAAGATTAGTTGAACTACATTGGTTACCACACACCCTCATTTACCCTCCGCTAAATCCTCTTGTTCTTCCCCATTTATCTCTACCCTCCGTTTAAACCTCTTACTCTATCAAATCAGTATTCTCTATACCTAGTACACTTTTCCACTCCTAACATTAATAAAAACATATATTCACTTCTTATAATTCTCACACATTCCATTCCTATCCCCTATTCCCCTTATACAGGGGAACCAAAACATCCATTCCTCCCAATCCTGTGGGTACACAACACTCTGTCCAAACATATGTTATATAACGCTATGCTATGAGGCCATCCCTCCACCCACTTATACCTCCCTTTCTGCAACTATTTCCTATTCTCTACAGTTATTTGTTTGTATTTATATACTTGAATCTCATTTATTATTTATATATATATATATATATACATATATATATATATATATAATATATATTATATATATAGTTATATATACTCGCAATCCAGACTTTGCGGACTTCACCCTTTTTTTCACCTTTTTCACGGCCTAACTAAATTTTCCTACTCAATTTGTTATTTCTCATACATCCTCCCCTCCCCCCTATATATACACTTATATATCATTTCCGGCATCCTCACCTCTTTGGCATATCTTCCTACCCCTACCTCCACGCATCACCTTACAATTATTCATAGTCCACTAAAATACTTCCCCCCACCTACTCCTTACGAGCCTATCCTCTCCTTCCTTATCCAATACCCCCAATACTCCTCTACCTTAATCCTCTCTCCCCAACCCTTCCTTCCTCTTCCTTTTATTTTAATTAACCTCTTTCACCAGAAACATCTTACTCCACGATTCAAAATTTTCTCGTACACTTTTACACCATTCCTTCTATTATTGCTCTTCTCGTCGCATACTCTCACTCACCACTATATATAATAGCCCTCTTTTGCTATCCACCTAACCCTTATCTATAATTCCTTCCCAGCTACTTCTCCCTCTAATCCCAACCCATTTATATCTAACATATCAGTCCTATTCCTTTTTTTCCTTTGCACCAACCTCCTTCACCTCCTCACTTCCACATCACATCCCTTTCCTTCTGCTTTTGCACCCACCCTTTTTAACTCCCGCATATAACCCTTCTATATATATCCGCCTCTTCACATCACCTGCCTCTTCTCTAAATCTCCCTTCCACTCCCCTACACCTATTCACCCAATTCCCGTCCTCTCACGTTTCTCCACCTGTCGCTCCATACCTGCTTCCTAAACTTCCCCTCTCTGCACTACTAGTCACTCGTCCAATTATGGTACCACTATTAGTAGTCGACGTGCACTCCCCTCAGTACCATCTCTTTCTCTCCCTCTCCCTCTAGGTTCAGCCTCTCTCTCCTCCTCTCACCCTTTATCTCTTGGCACCATATCGCAAATAGTCTGTATTATCCGATCATTCCCCTCCCCGCCCTTCTAAACACAGTTACTTTTTACTATTTACATCTAATATATACTTACCTCATTCTATCTTTCCCCATTTACACACACATAATCTAATATCGCCTTCCCCCCCCCGTTATCTCTCTCTTCCATGTATACTTATGATTATCTATTTTTTTTTGAATAGCAACGTTACTTATTCCCACAATCATCCTTCTTTCTGACACATCCCTCTACTATCAAGCCTAGATTGTCTACCATTATCCATTCCTCTCCCCTACCCCAAAAGGTTCATGATATTTCTCTCTCTCCTACCTTGTTTCCTCTTCGTCATTCTTGCATTCTATCCATGCGTGCATTCAATCTCGCCAACTAAGAACCATGAGAGTTTTTTCATCTCTACCAACTTTCGCCAACACTTCATTTGTCAATCTCCAAAATCTTTTCTCTCTCATCCTCCTCGTCGATCGCGTCACAGTCACTGAGGCTGCTATATGCACAAATAACATACCCACAGTTTCCCCCCCCTGGAGCGCTCACTTTAACGCACATTATCTCTAGACACTCACCTGTTTGATCAGACAATCTCTAGACCATGAGTCCACACGAATCTCTTTCCCTCATAACTATTCCCGACTCACCTCCCTTACGCTCCATCGGATCTTCTCCTCGCTCACGCACACCCAGACTACATAGTCCCCTCTTTGTATTTTCGTGAAATCCAACTCCCTCTTTCCCTTTCAATCTTAGTTTCTGTAGCCACCAGGCCGCCTAATTTTTGGGAACTCCTAAGCCCTTGGCCACCACTGAGGACGCCTAACAACATACCCATGTCCCTCTTTTGTTTCCTCACACAACACTCTTCCTCCGCTGTCAAATCCTCGTTTACTGGCGTCTATCACTCTCCACATTCATGAACACCATCATGATCTGTGCCCGCTTGGTCGCCACACCTAAATACCCACTCCTGCGCGGCCCAATCATTACCCATACTATCTGAGTTATAATCTCAATACGAGGTCAGGCTTAAATCGCTTTAGGCGGGACCCCCCCCACGCTTAGCATTGGCTTCCCAACTCCTAGTGCTAGCCCACTTTCCGCTCACCAGAGCCCACAATAACATAGACAAGACGAGCGTTAACTCATAATAAAAATACACAAAAATAAAATATAGTTAACAGTTACCTCAAATATACAAGGAAAATGCTAATATAGCCCGCAATCTACAATAATACATAAAAGGTTAAAATAAAATATAACAAAGTAAAAGCTTTATTACCATGTATGCTTTATATTTTTTTATTTTCTTTAAAAATTTACACCCCGTATAAGAACCTCCTTATCTATTCACTCTGTAAATCAATCCTCCTATTACTTCTTTAAAAATTCCAAATCAAAACCCCCATTAACATTAAAGCTGATATACATAATTAAAAAAAAAAAAAAAACAAAAAAAAGAGAAAAAACAAAAAATGTTAGTAGCAAATATCACGCTTTCAACATTTAAGAACTTTGCTCCGCAAATTTGTCTTGCGTAGGAAAGCCTTTGCTGCCGCCTCGCAAACTTTATAGAACTACAATGTTTCACGTAAATAATTCTATTAGAATGTTCTCATATATCCAGCAAATAAGCGGCACATTGCTCGTGCCGCAATCACTTTAATTACACAGACTAATATAAAATCAAACCCATGATAAGTTTATAGACACCATTATTATCAACTCACAGTATCGCCCAAAATTTGGTTTAGTCGAAAATAGGCAATAATAGGTAATAACACACAATTACGTTAACACACAATTAAGTTACCTTAAATTTTCGGATCTTACTCAATACAGCAAGCAATGCTCACGAAACTAATTATGTTTTAAACACCCAATCCTTTACGCACATCACTAAAGGATTTAGATAACTTACAATGTTCCATCTAGATAACTTACAATGTCAGTTCCAGGTTCGCAAATACTTAAATCTACCACTAAGATTACAATATATAATTATATATTATATATAATATTATTTATTTAATAATAAATATATAGTATATAGTTATTTATATATTATTTATAATATGTATGTATATACTATAATAATATATATATATATATATATATGAGTTCTGATAAGGGAAATTTGCAAATATACTATTACTATATTATATATATATATATATAATATATATATTAATATATAATATATAAATATATATTAATATATTATATATATTATAAATGATATAAATATATATATACCTATATATAATATACTCTCACGTAATATATATATACTATATATAAATAAAGTAAATCTTATATAAAGAAAAAGAGCTTTATTTACTATCAGGAGAGATCTAGATGCTTAAACTCATCATAATATACCGTGATAAGCTTATAGTATGAGGAGCTCAGATAAGAGGTCATACTTCTATACCGATACTTACTATATCCTCTTTACCAGATAATACTATAATATAGCCTTTATTTATTATATTTATGACGAGTAAATGTATTATTGGAGTGTATTTGTTATCACCTCTATAATATATCGATACGTCCATATCTTACTTATTTACAGTCATATATATATTATAGTTTCTTATACACAGGTGATTTTTATTTAGATCCACTATCTCAACCATAATAGTCACTATAAATTATGACGTATCACTAGATATCACTACTTATCATTATGATATCAAGGAAGCGAGGTTCGCCAGTATATATAGTTATAATTCGTGTGAGAAATGAGCTGTCCTACTATACCATATAATCTTATCAAACGTCAACTTAAGCATTTATATACTTAGAGTATAAATCTCACTATACTATATATACACCAGGTATTATGTATAATATCCAATATGAGATTTATATCGATAAATACCTTATTACAATACTTATAAAAAATAAATATATAATATAATATATAATATTAAATAAAGTATATATTACAATGAGGCTCTCTAAAACTAATAAATACATATACCATAGTAGTCTCACTTTATTAAAACTATATATGAGAGTAATAAATACGATCAAATACCTGATATAATACCTTATATATATTATATTGAATGACTAGTATGCCAGGAGATGAGCTATTTATTATTGAGTATAAAAGATCCTAGTATAGCTATTTATGAGTATAAACACTATCACTTACATTATAGATATACGAGTATATATTATAGGTATTAAGCTATCTCTTGGTCGAGAGTTATGAGCAGCCTCATATAATAAATAAATCTTCCAGAGAGTACATATGACATAGTCATCATAATAATCATTATATCTCTTTGATAGAGTAAGCATTTTATTCGGTCAGATTTACTTACCTTTACTGTTATATATATAGTAACATATAGTATATATATATATATATTATAATTATCAAGTATAGTATCACGGAAGGCTAATAACTTATTATACTGTCGTAGGTGATCTTCACATTACCTATATTGAACTCTATTTTATTAGCAAATTTTCGATTAACTTGATGTACCTTGAGACTTTTTACACACTTATCCACGTTAATATTTTGAGGGTACACTTTAAAACACACACAGCAACAGATCAATCACTACTAGCCACTATATGACATAATAATTATATCCATATTAGAAAAAATAAGGACATTAGCTTATATCAATCATTATATATAATTAATATATATTAATATATATCCATAGTTTTTTTTAGAGTCTAGTGTACAGGCACCCACCACCGGCTCACTCACAAAAAGGAGAGGCACGTACCACCATGTGGGCGTCTCGTAAAACCCTACATCGAAGCAACCTATGGCTGAGAGGCCTGTCGTATCTGAGTCATCATTGTTTCGAAGATGTCAAATAATTAGATTCTGATGGCTGAGTAATGATCCTATTCCCGAATTCAGAGGGTTCCACAAATAAATAAAACGAGGTAATAATAATCGAGTCTCTGCAGCTATTTGTTAATACGTCTTAAAGTGAACATTTATTTCACGATAAATATCACATGCAAAGTATTAATTCACGTTCTTATCGATACGGAATACCACCGAAAGAATTGAGATCGATAGGGTCTAGCACGGAGAGACTAAATGTTGGGAAGATTCAGATAAGGACCATAATTCTGTAGGAATAATACCTTTTTTAGAAGGTGTTTATGGACCGTAAGGTAGGAAAATAACGACTGGAAATAGGGTCCAGATGTGACTACATATCATATTTGAAAGAGTAGTGATAGCACAGCATTGCAGGAGGTGGGTGGCGATCGCCCGCTAATAAATATATATTACAATATGGGGAGGCGTGGTACTCTGTGTATGCCCAGTATAGGAGCGATGTGAGTGCGATATTCAGTTGTGTGCCTATATTCGACCGGACCGTCGCTTGCACGTACAGAGCCTCAGTCATGTTCCAAACTTATCGTCCGTTGTTGTCTGACAGCTCAAGAGCAAGGAAGACCACTCCACATGCCGATGTTCCTGCCTTTTAGTGTTCCCTCTGAGTTTCTTCGTCCCCGTCCGATGACCACTGATTCTGATGCCAGTGTCACACTGCTTGGCCCAATTACACTTGAAAGCCCCGTCGGACAGAGGCCAGGATTCAGTCAAATGACCAGTTGATGGGAGGCCGCGCCTTATGCGTTGAATATGCATCAGCGGGAGGTAAGCATAACCCGACTGTCTCTAACGTGTGGGCGAAATACAACCTGCCCTCGACGACCAATAAGCAACTAGGAGAATGCATTTGCAATTTACAAATACAAGTAAGATGTACATAGGTATCCTTAATACACTTTCACTATCTACCTATACTCAATAATATACCATATTCCTATAAAGTCTTTTATAATACGTGATTATCATATTAGATTATTTTAAAATTTCACAATAAAAGTATCTTTTTATATTTTCACATCTAAGTCCTAACTCTGTTTATTATAATTTTTAACTAAATTATGAATTATTATAATTATAAACTTATTACTATTAAATGATATCTGACTATTCCCACATTTATATATATAACCGTCATATATTAAAAGTTTGATCAATCTATCATCTATACTTCCATATTTGAGTGAATATATTACAACCATTATATAATCGAGAGTACTATACCGTTTCTGTAGTAACAGTAGAGACTGGATATTCGAGGATATCTTATGGGAGGTAGTAGTTGAGCACGCCTCTGTATATATTGATATGATTATGTTTTTTACGACCACATTAATATAGATAATATTCTCTATATACGTCTACATATATACCTTTTCATTCCTCTGTTAATTTTATATATGTTATACACTATATATATAGCTAGAAATATACTGGCTTTTCTGCTCTGACTCTATGTTACTTACGAGGTATTATGGACCTATTATTCACATACGATATTTATACCAATTAATCATACTTTAATTATATTACCTATACTTTACTCTTTCATCTTGATTTCTGAAAATTTAATATTATACTACGTTAGTATGAACTACATTTTTAGGTCACATATTATGAGTCAAGGTTATACTTAAGTAAAATGATACTATAACAGAAATATCACTATCCCTTATACCATATATTAATTTGACTCATATATTTATATACTAAATTTATATATATAATATATTATATATATATATATATCATATTACAGCTGATTTCCTCTACCTATACTATATATTGCCCTTTAATCTAGACATATATCTATATCTTAAACACTTATTAGAATTGAGTAAGAATATTCCTACTTTATTATCTCCTCTATTCCGGAATTCCTAGATGAGTAAGATAAGAGGCGGATTACGTGGACTAATGTCACTAAATATACTTGCCTATAATCATTTTAAAGAATAACCTACTTAGTATATGTAGAAGCTTATGATGTATTTTATTTCACACTATATATACCGTATAGTATAGCTTTTTAGTAAATGAATTGCACTATACACTTAACCTCATATCCCTAATCGCTTTACTTCCTCGCTACACATTCAAGATCAGTTGAGATTATTTAAATAGAGAGATCACTGCAATTAGAGCAAAGAGCGCTGGTAGCGAGTATTTTTGTTTATACTATATATGAGGATAATAAAGCTCGTCTATATCACTTTTATATTCACTCAAGCGCTAGACCCTTGGAGCTGTTGGGCCTTCCTTATAATATCTTAGCATAGCCTATACGTATCAACGGTCACCAAGAGGTTTATTTCGACCTATACATCCTTTGGATTATGCTATTATATCAGTGATCACCCTAAACATATATAATATATATATATATATATATATATCATAATTTATAACTTACTATATAACATTCAAATGTACAAAGAATAACCCTATCTCTATACATTGGCACATGAATTATTTAGTTAATAAACCTCACATTAATACCTACAAAATCATAATAAATATATTTGAATATTATATTATACAATATTTTATCTCATAGACTGCGCATTCGTACATCATATACAGTGTCTAAATTTAATAAAGTATTTTTATAAACTCACTCTCTCCGCTCATAGATAGAACAGAGGCCCCAATCTTTCTCTGTAGCGATGGGACAAGGAGTGTTGCGGATCTGCAAGTTATTATTCTTTTCGCCTTCTACACCACGTGTCTAGCACAGGCTCACGTAGTGTTTATTTTTTCCGTTTCGTTTATTATTTCTAAGATTATACTCCTGTCTTCTCTATTTAGTGCGACTAGACCTCATAGTTTAACTTAATATATCCTGAGGAGTGGAATATTATAATATATTTCTTATACGTACTCCGATCCTTCTTGTATATTCTTATTACACGCGTTTCTTTTTTAAGTATGTCGTGTAAGCCGCGCCTTCTCACGGGCTACGCAGCTTAGCTCATACTGATCTCAATTACTTTGGTACTAACTCTAGGGCACGCTCTTCTCATACTCGCCACCGCTTGCATCAAAGATAGAATCCTATTGCAAACACTATCAAGTATCGCTCTATAACTATCTACCCTGTTTTCACATCAGTACTGTCTTCGGTCTCTTCTTAAGATAGTGAGAATCGTGTGTATACACCGAAAAAACCAGGCTTAGGGTTCTGGTTATTTTCATATATAAACTCACCAGATTGCGAATTAAATTATGAACAACAGCGCACTGTGTTGCGGCTGACCTAAAGTTCCAGGGTGGCGCGACAATACAGTATGATTACGGAATCTCAAATGCTAATCTATCTTATCTATCGCATAACTACGATACTCGCAATGACCAATTATCAACATCATCATTCTAAAAAATAGCTTTTTCAAATACTGACTATAAGAAGAAATATGATGAAAAGAAGACAGAGAAGAGTGAGAGACAGTACGAGTAGAGAGATGAGACGAAGAAGAGATAGTATTGCGATATAGAGAGAGAGATTCTCAATGTACGTGAAGAGCTCATCATTATATTACTTTTTTATCCATTTATCATGCATGATTACGTTATATGAGTCAGCAGAGGCAGTAAATCAACCCACTTTGAGACCTTATAATATATGTATTATATATATCTTCTATATATGATTATATCTAAAAGGATTTGTATATCTGAATTTTCCTATTTGCATAATCTAATTATGTATATCTTTTTTTAATTTTCCTGTTTTTTGGTATGGATAATACTATACTATCTATAATATATTATATACATATATAATTTTATATTATTAGAAGCAATAATATATATATAATGTTTAATATTTTTTACTATTTTAAATATATTAATGAAGCATTTAACAATGTTCTTAATATTAGGACGTTCAATTTTTTTAACATATCTCTTTTTAAGAACTGAATTATATTTTAACTGGTTATCTATATTATATTATATATATATCAATGATTAAGTATAAGATGTTCTGAAAGTTACTTATTTTCCAATTATTACTTATTTATTGGGGCTATTTGATTTTATATTATTTATTTCGAGGTTATTATTATAGTACTAGTCTGGATTTGTTATAAGTAGTATCATATTGTCCTTTATTACATATTCATATAACACTAAGAGTTTATACTTGAGTTTAGTAGGTAATATTTACATGATTATGAGTATTTGTATTCATTCCTTTAATTAATTCCATAGATGTATTACATGGTATTATTGATAGGTATGTCTTTTTAATTTACCTGATTAATTAAATTGTACTTATATATATTGTCTTATTTTGGAGGTTTGTGTCCGAATTTATATATTTATATTATATTTAATTTTATTATTTATTAATTATTTTAGTTATTTATGGTTTTAGAGTTATTAGAATTAATCACTATATATATATATATTGGTTTATATAATTTATAATATTTAAATTATTTACTATCATTATATAGTTTTATAAATTTTTGTTAAATGCTACTAGGATAATGTATATATAACATAAGTTCCATATATGAGGATATGAAGTAATAATTAGTAGAGCTTATATAGTTAATGATAATTGAAAGATTAAGAGGTTCTAGTACTAGTATCATTATCTTGTATTTATATATACTATATATTTATATATTTATCCGTTGTTAATATGGCCATCTCTTGTAATATGCTCACGGCTATAGAGGGTGTTATATTACGAATTTTATTTCTATGTTCTACTCTATCCTCCACTGAAATTCGAGAGCAGTTTATGTAGTTTATGATGGGAAATGTTATGTAATTTCATATAAGCTCCTGTTTATTAAGGTCTTCTCGCTTAATCCTAGTGTAGGTGAAGTGATTATTATAAGTATCTTTACAAGTACTATTTTTTGTGTAAATTTTTTATCCTTCTTTTGTTTGCAAGCAGCCCCTTCTTTCACCCCATATACGCTCCGCTCTCATATATGAGTCTTGTCACGCTTTTGCGTTATCTTGATTATCTATGGTCTTTATATGAGAGTAGACAACCATCTCACACAGATAAGTTATAAATCCCTTATTTAATAGTTATTTTCTCCAGTGGAATGTTCCTTCTATGATGGTTAAAAGCAGTGTTAAAAAAATACAGCCACTTTAGTGTCATGTGTGGTTAAGTATATCCACATATTATATTTTGCACATGTGAAATACATGCCATACCTGGAGCACTGAGTGGGATCTCGAACCGCTATAGTTCCGCGCAATCAACGATATTCAATGAGAACAAAGATTTTGATAGTCATAAAAATTCATAAACGGGTCTTCTTTTGCGCTGACTGTTCAAATAACATCAATTACAAAAATGCTTTTTTCAAG
>JABUQX010086832.1:0-22500 GCA_015478945.1 Trachelipus rathkii
AAGACGAGTGAGACGCTATGGCAACATTGAGAGATGATACGTAGAGTCAGAGTATGCTGTAAGAGACGATGAGAAGAAGACTGCTTGAGGAAATTGTGAGAGGACGATTAGCGAATACATATGATATGAACGCAGTATTAGAGAGATGAGAGAAAGAAAAACGAGAAGAACGTGAGAGAGATTTGGAAGAAAGCCAAGGATGAAACGAGTAGTAATCAAGAGCAGAGAAGATTATCCTTAGACACACCTAACGCATAGTAGAATCTGAGGAGACAATGACATAACGTATGAGCAACATTTTGATATAAGGCAGGATGGCAATCACGATTAGAGTGAGTGAATTGATCACCGGGAAAAAATCTTGACAAATTAGACGGAAAATTCTATCCTACAGAGAGAGAGAGAGAGAGAGAGAGTACTGTAGAGAATAGATGAGGTATGAGTAAGCAGAGAGAGAGCTCAGAGTACTAAACATCGTAGCGAGCATACGTCTATCATATATTATAAGAAAGACACAAAGCATCTATATATTTATTTTTAGTTGATTGTGGAATGTGTGAAAAGGTTTTATGGATTGAACCGATTGATTATTTGATTTTTTTTTATTTTTTTGATTTTTTATGTTTTTATTATTTTGATAATATTTTTTTTGTTGAGTGAAACTCTGTGATGTTCATAAAGCCGTATAATACGATATCAGAATTCACAACAGAATAGTATATATATATATATGATATATAATAGTAAATTATATATAATGAAGTAATTAATATATTATAATATATATATGAAGAGAATATGTTAGATAAACTATATATATATATATATATAGTAGAAGAAATTTATCAAATGAGAATAAATGTAAGAAATTACTAATCTTAGAGAATATTATAGAGAATGTAAAGTAAATGAGAAATTGAAGAATGAAATGAGAATGAGATAAATAGATATGTAAGAATTAGAGAATGATAAATGAGTAACTGAGTAAATGAGAATGATAGAATATTAGAGATAATGAGAAATATAGAGTATATTAAATATTATTGAAGTATTTGAAGGAGTGAAAGTGAGTGAGTCTAAATTAAATATTAGTTGCAAATTAATATGAATGTATAAATTAATATTAGTGATTAGTTTGAGTAATATATATATATATAGTAATATATATAATGTATGATTAATAGTGAGTTATAGAGAGCAAAGTCTTGAGTCATATGGTGAAAATATAAAAAAGAATTAATAAGAGACAGTTCCCAGAACGTTGTTAGATAGATGATGTGATTAAGGTTTTCTGTCAGATTGAAATGTAGTTATGATGAGGTGGAGGAATATAAGTTTGTGTAAGCAAATCAACCATGTCACGCAATCTTGCCATTATTGTCGCTTTAAATACAACAAATTATTCATATTGAGAGATATCTATATGCTGTCTATAAATGTTATATTTATAGACACATATATATTGATGATATGAGTAATATATGTTGTAAAATAAGATGCTCCGAATAGCATATTATAAAAATACACTAAAACACAGACATGCATCTTTAACACATATATAAGTTTAATACTTATTGTATATAGCTGTTTGTTATACAGCTAAAAAACGTTAATAATAAAAACTGTACTGCGCGATTTTTTCTGTTCCGAAAAAGCGCACTCATAAAACATATCCATATATTCGTTTCCTCAATCTGCCTCATTGATTTTTAGCAGGAAATTGTAAATCTTAAATCGGTGATATAAGTCGGATTATTTTTGTTAAGAGCACTTTTTAAAATATTATGCCAAACACAAAACAATAATTTAATTTATAAATACAATTTATTTGACACACAATATTATATATTTTGATGAAGTAACAAAGTTTAAATTTATATATACTGTTTTTCAACATTAATTAGAGTTTCTATAAATACATTTAGAAAGTGACTCAAAAGCATCATCGATCACAAACATCAAGAAGCACCATATTACCGATACTATGACGAACACATTATGTAGTGGCGACAGGCTTGTGGATAGCACTGAGGTATACCTATTTAAAATGAGGTGATTTATAAAAGTCACGTATAAAAGGAATGTTAATTATTATAATATAAATATAATATATATAAATATATATATAATATATAAGAGTCTCGGTGGCGAAGTAGTAATTCAGTTGAATATGTGAACAAGTTGATAACTGAACAAAATCTTGGAGTAACAAATTACTAATGAGAAACAATATAAAATTATAGATTATAGGCTAAAGAAAATGTATCTAAAATTATATTACATATGCACATAAAAAAAGAAATTAGGAATAATATAAAGATGTATTATAACAGTGAGTGTAGTATATGGATGAAATGAGGTGATATGCAAAGTAGTTTAATATATAATAGATTATAATAATAAAGAAAAGCTCATTGAACATAAATATGTATCTATATAATATATATAAAGTCAAAATATGAATTATAAGTTTCACAATATGTATAGATGTACTATGAATAATATTATATAAGGATATATAGTAAAAAAAGAAATCTAAATAAAAGATAATATATATATATTTAATACTGATTAAGGGAAAAAAGAGGTTGAAAAAGTATGGATACAGATTGTGTGTGGTATTAGAGTAAGGAGGAATGGTGGACTTACAAGCGGAGATAAATATTACTGAGGTACAGACATCATATACTGATATAAGAAAGCGCGAACAGAGAGTTTAAGAATGAAGAAATCGATAAACTGAAAATACATTGGAAGGATTTCATTAGCGAGTAACATCTGCACTAAGTCACATACAATAATGGTATAGATGGAAACGATTTTTGGTCTTCTTTTTGTACGTAGGAAGACTGAGATCGAGGATGGATGTGAAGGAGGAGTGTTGAAGATTCCAGATTTTCTCTATTTCGGAAATCCTGCATAATATTGGAGTAATGAAGAGGTTGGATATATTAGTGAATAAGTTGTTTCGCTTGGGTTTTGATAGGCAATCCCCATAGTTAACCATATAACGAGTCAATAGTTGGCTCATATAGCATCATTCGTGAACCACTAGTTAATAAAGAGAGAGTAATTAGGTGTATTAGAAGATCGCTATGCAAACGTTTCTGTTGAGTATCAAAATGGTAATATGTATTTTTCTCGCCGAGGTGTTCTGCAAGTTTCAATTCTCTCGATGAAAATTACTGTGTTTGTATGATATGTAAAATCAAAGAAGAAAGCAAACTGGAGGACGTATGATGACTGCTGTATCTCGCGATTACTCGAATTGGGCTGAATCGTACTCTCGCTGAGCTAAGCTTAAAGGCGCTCCTATATAGAGGGTACTACGATGCTTTCTCGATGAACGGGAATTTGGAGGGGAGATTCAGTAATTGGACAAATCACCTTAATAATAATTTATGTTACGAGGTGAGAAAAAGCAGGAAACAGCGAGTGAAGCAATGGACACCACTATAGGCTGTTAAAAGGGTCTTATTCTCCGCGTAGCAGTCTTAATGTTTATTCGGAGTGAAGCAGAGTTCATGCACTTTGCTGGTCATTTTCATTGAGTCTATTTTCCCCGATATATGTATTATATGTTCGTCGAGTTGTTTTAAAGAGTCGCCGTTTTATCGTAGCGCGATTAATGGGGATGAAAAAGTATCAGTATGTGTATATGATACACTCATTCATAACAGAGTTTGAATACGACGATATAAGGTATCTTATTTTAAATGCACTACAAATCTCATGAGTCGGAGTATAAAGCACATGCTATTATTATTAATATTTGATAAAGTTGGATCTAGGTTTTATGAGACTCTCATGCGCGACACCTCTGGTCGTATGATTCATAATTTATTTGCGTCATTAATTAGGGCAATAATTGCTCCTATAGGACATTGACCTGTTTAGCTTAGAATATTAGCTTGCGTTGTTGTTTGTGTGTGTCAGGACTTAGTATCTGGAGTGGATCTAAACAGTGAGTAAGTGATGTGTTTTTTATTTGGAGGTTACTGATGGAGCATATTAAATTAGATTGATCCATTACATTGATACCGATGGATTTTTGTTTAATTAAACACTCATAATGGGATTAGTCGCAAAGGTCACTTTCCGCTTTTGAAAGATAATTATAGTCTAATGAAGTGCAGCAGCGAGTAGGGTTGTGATGATATGGTTTTCCTTGACAAATCCTCCTCATCAAAAATACTAATATTCTCAATAGTTTTCTTTCTCAAAAGCTCTGCCATATCTTGATCTGCCTGTAAGATTCAAGTTTAAAGAGATTATATCGTTAAACTAGGTGGGGGTGGCAGAAATGGTGTTTAGAATGATGGAGAATGGATGTAAAACATTATGAGTATTAGGCGAGGGAGTAAAATTCCTTACTTGTCAATCCTAAAGAATCTTGACTGTAGTTAACATTAGTAAGTCCTCTTTTGATATTCGTGAGTTGGCGTACAAGTCATATGAGTTATTGTCAGGAGGTTTACTGAGAAGATAAAGTTAGATGCGCTATGCACTTTGGTCTGAGGAGGACTACGTTTAATAGCGAAGGAATATACATGTAAAGTAGGGACGTAGATAAGAGTAAAGCGTTCTATGTTGTGAGTGAGGATAGCCCTCGTGTGAGTTATGTTAGATGTGAGCAGCTGGAACAAGTGTCTGAGTTTAAATATTTAGGTGGTATGTGTTTGAGGATGACTATGAGTATAGAAGGAACAGGAGATAATCAGCGTTAGAGAAGTATTGTGAATCGCAATAGTTGTGACATGACTTACAGGACAACGGTCATCAAGTCCTGAGATTGGTGTGAGAGGCTTTAGAAGATTACACAGGAGTCAGATGTGGGTCGATGTAAAGAGGGATAACATAAAGTCTCATTGAGTGCGTCTTCACGTGTGAGTGTTTTGCTACTGAGGGTATTCGATTTTTGTTAACCTGTGTTATTGTATAGTAGAGTGATAAGCACTCATGGTCTTATTGTATTATAAACGAACACGTACTACCCCGAAGTATTGCTGAGAGTTAGTTCTATTATTTCAAATATTAAGGTGCGAGCGTTCGCAGAGAATGGACGCACATATGGAAATAGTCGTGAGGTCATAGTCTGGTGTCTGCTAGAAGATTGATAATCTCCATGAAGGAAATGAACAGTATTTAAGACGGAGTTGAGTTTATCACCTGGGTATGAAGCAAAAAGAGGAGAGAGTAAAGAGCGAGAGCATTATGAGAGAGGACAAATCGTATATAGTGATGTGAGATGTTTAGTCATGTAGTAATAAGAGAATGAAAAGACATTAAATATATTGCTCTATACCGAACATCATCTGGATTGTTATTATTCTATAATTATCGGCGAGTGTGCTTGGAACGACCGGCTGGGAGACCGAAGAAAAAGTGGATTGAGTCAGTAAAGGAAGCTTGCAGAGAGAAATGCGAGTTTTTGCGCAGAGGCCGAGGAAGAAAAGGTGCATGAATAGGAAAAAATTGGGCGGGGTGTTGTTAAAGGGGGTATGGTTGGTGGCCCCCTGGGCAGGGGATGAACCCTAACACTTAACGATTTACCCTAGTGAGGATGCCCGTCGCGGTCCCGTGACGCTCTAGGGTGGATTTTTCTGAATTACGACGAGTTCTTACTAATTAATGTTATACAGAGGGGGCTTTAATGCTGGGCTTCTTTCGACTTTTGTTCATATTCTCCCTATCCTTTATTTATTTCTTCTTTTTGCTCATATTATGTTACTTCTCTTCCTGAGTGTAGTGTATTTCGTATTTAGCAGCCATCTCTTACGAATATTTCACTCAAGTACTTGAGGAGATATTCAAATAATAAATTAAGCCTGTAGAGTGGAAAAGTTTTTTTATATTACATTGAGCTAAGCTATTTAGACCAAAAATAATATTCATATATGAAGTATACTCTCCATTTTTTAATTTATGTCTATATAACTATTTTTATCCCTTACAAACTTGCACTAGTTAGGTAATTGCAAGCTTTTCTAACTATAACATTCACAATTTATAAATGTGAATTCTCCTAACTTACTTATCATTATTTATATTATTCACCAAATGTTAACTAAAATTAGATATTATGAGTAAGTAGGTAGGTATAGAGAGAGAGAGAGAAGAGGGGGGGAAGGGGGAGGACTGCAATGCAATCTTTCTTTTTTGTCTATGCCTCTAATTCAGTACTTATAATTATCTAAATAAATTTTTGTATCTTTAAAATTCATATCATAAATCTATCCATATTTATTTAGATGTTCAATACCTATTAGTTTTGGAACCTCTTTTTACTCTAATAATTTATTATAATTACACATTATAATTTCTCTTTTAAATATAACCTAATTTAGTTATCATAATAGATAATAATTATTAAAATTGCATATATATTATAGAAGTTTTCATACGTTTATTTTTCTTTTTCTTATATTATAAATATTGGTTATTAACGTTATGACCTTTATTATTTGTCGGAACATCAATTTATATTAAGTTTATGTATTATTTGATGAGTTATGATTTTGTAAAAATAATATTTTCTTAATAATGACGTTGAGGCAAGATGTCTCCTGATTTCTTGAAGTTCTGTCAAAAAATGGCATTCGAAAAACTTTTTGCCTATATAAAAATTCAAATATTGAAGAATTAATTAATTTTAGGCAATCAAGATGAGTTGAGAAATCTTTGAAATAAGAATTACCTAAAACCAAACAAGTGTATTAAAAAAATCTCGTCTACATCAATCCGCAGGCGTCTCTCGTATGACAAAATCATGAGTCATTTCTCAGATTCAACACTCAGAGGAGACACTCAACCTATACCATGTGAGGAATGACCCTGCTGAGGACTCTATCATTTAGCGCGAGAAATGAGAGGATACAACGTCCTTGTAATAGCACTGGTTCGACCAAGAAACTTTTACCCTGCACAGAAGTATATAGAGCGTGAGGAGCGCATAAGAGCACAACACATTGAACAGTAAAAACTACAACGTCCTTGGGCGTAAGCAGGTCGTTCTATTTTCAAACGGTGCAAGTGAACTAGTAATAAATAAAACTAACTTTTAGAGAGTATATGAAATTAAGAAATAAGATGGCTGATTGTATCTTTCGAGATTCTACAGACACAGTATATGAAATTAAGAAATAAGATGGCTGATTGTATCTTTCGAGATTCTACAGACACAGTATATGAAATTAAGAAATAAGATGGCTGATTGTATCTTTCGAGATTCTACAGACACAGTATATGAAATTAAGAAATAAGATGGCTGATTGTATCTTTCGAGATTCTACAGACACAGTATATGAAATTAAGAAATAAGATGGCTGATTGTATCTTTCGAGATTCTACAGACACAGTATATGAAATTAAGAAATAAGATGGCTGATTGTATCTTTCGAGATTCTACAGACACAGTATATGAAATTAAGAAATAAGATGGCTGATTGTATCTTTCGAGATTCTACAGACACAGTATATGAAATTAAGAAATAAGATGGCCGTTCATAATTTAGGAAGTGTTGAAGGAAAATGAAAACGTTTTGGAAGACGTCTTACAAGTTCTGCTATAAGGAGGAGATATCCTAAATGTGATTAGAGAGATCCGATAACCAGAATGATACGTCCTTGCTACGAATTAAAAGTTTGGAGGGGGTTCGGAAAAATTTCAAGAAAGAAGGTATGGCATGATCCACCTCTATGTATGTAACGCGTACTTCACAGCGACAACGTCCTTATTTATGGCAGGTATTTTGAGTGGTATTAAAAAGTTCTCATGTATCGGTACTTCTACGCTTTTGCGGGAGAGGGAGAGAGACCAATATGATCTTTCCAGTCAAGGAAAGTAGAAAGCGTTAAGAATTGAGAACGGTCTGAAGTGTTGTTTTTTACAAGATTTAAAGATGGAATATAGCCCCTCTGGGGAACTTCACTAAGGAATTCAAAGATGAGGTTTGAGCGTAAACTCCCATTTCCATTGTCCGAAAAATCCCTATTAATCGGTGATGTGAGGACAGGATTTGCAATGCAAAATTAGCTAACCAATCCAAATTGCCTTAAAAATAAATCCAAGGACCTGCTTTTTTCTCATTTTGGAAAACGATAAAAAAAATGTGCAGATAAAAAATTTAAAATGCTCTATCTTGATGCTTACTATTCTTATGTGAAGATAATTTGGAATCATGCTGAAGTTTGTACCGAATTCGTAAATTATCAGAACGGGAGTCTTAATTTTGATAAAATTGGAGCGGAGCCTTACATATATAATAGAGAAGAGTGAATTTAATATAAGACATTTGAAAATAGAATTTGCCATACCATCAAAATGTTTAAAAACAATAAAAAAAGAAATTTCACATAATAACACCGTCCGACGCCATTCATTTGGATTGTTAAAGAGACTGCAAATGAGGACCGGGAAACTCTGATAAGTAAGCATTTCAATGGCAATTAAGTCAAATAGAAATTGTATGGAAGAAAAAATTCAGTTCTGAGATATCTGCGTGGTATTGATTCATTTATTTACAATTTCTTTGTGCAATGATTGTTAGTACTAATCCAAATTAACAAAGTAACATAATTAACAACAGTAAAGACAGGATAATATAATGACTATAAAAAAATAATTAATATATATTGTACATGTGTATTTTGTACATTTTATAAGTCTTATACCTATAGAATTTTGGTTGGTTTTCAAAGAGAATTTTAATTGCACCTCTTTATGAAGGAATGTCCCTTATACTACATTCATAAGTAATAACTCAAGCCTTTTAGTGGCTTATGGTAATATATAAAATGACACTTTACATGTTATACTATGTTATATTCCAACTCTAAGTATAGAAGGTAAACGAGCATAGAGTAGGTTAGTAACTAGTAAATAAATATTTGAAAAGTAAATTAGACATTAGGTTTAAAAATATTTGAAATACACATTTTGATTAATTAAAATTTTTATTTTCACAAAAACGCGACAAATAAGGACCGCTTAAGGACCGCTCTTAATTCAGAAGTAAACCTCATTGTTTTTTGACATAATTAACCATTCAGGAATTATTGCAATTATACAGATTTCACCCAATATTGGCAAAAGTACAAATTCCACTAAATAATATACGTTGAATGCATATATGACTTTTTATATTTTTACCATCACAATAACGGATACTAAATAAAAAAAATAAAAAATAGAAGACATATAAGTTGTGTGTAAGTAATAGTTTTTTCATATACAAATAAAATAAAACTAAAATTATGGAAGAGATATCATATGTGGAATCACATATAATAGTGGTTTTATAGTTTTTATAAGGAGAATCCATAGGAGTTTCTAAAAAATGTTACGAGTGGTGGAAATTTTGAATATCTTGGAACCGAATTTCTTTCAGTACAGACCGACCAGTATAATATATGAAATTCCAAGAACAATGGTAAAATTAAGGATATTTTAAAAAGAAAACTGGAGCCGCGGTGCCGTAAATTTTAAAAATATTGGATCCGGAATCATATATTTGAAAAATACTTGAACCCGTGTTCCATTTTAATACACCGACTGTGACTAGATTTGGAAGCATAGGAGCCAAGACGGTAATTATATATGTAAAAAAATAGTGTCAGCTGAAAATTATAGAGAGATAGTCCGTCTCCATGGTTCTATTTCGCACACATAACATCAATACAAAAGACTATTAAATTATATTATTTTTTTTTTTTTTTTTTAAACTTTTTATTATTGATTATCAAAGCTCATTCTATATATAGGATGATAAATTATTCATGCCGTTTTCACAATGGTTACTACTGTCGAAAGATACCTTGAAAAAAAAAAAAAAAAAAAAAAAAAACAAAAGATATATGTTACACACAAGAATCAGGTTTATCTAATTGTTTGGATAGAAAAACCAATCCTTGGGAGTAAATTTAGAAACCGACTTGAATTTGTATGCAAAAGTTAATTACGCAGATCCATTGGTAAAAACCAACGCTCAGTAACTTCATTCGAGCGAAATAGACCAAATGAATCTCACAACACGATGACGCCTAGTGTAACGTCGTCTTTTTGGACACTATACCCAAGACTAGTTAGATGCTTGGTTGCTTGCAAAACTAGTGTAATAATTTCTTTAGTAATAATAGTATAGAAATATTGATGTATATAAATTTATATATATATATTAAATATCTAATAAATATAGTATAATAAAAATATACTCACCTATATATATAATATATATATACCTAAATAAGTATAATATATATAGGTATTATATATAAATACTATACTATATAGTATATAAACTATATATTGATACTAGCATATATATATAACCTACGATAAAGTAGGTTACGAATCGGGAAAAGCCCCCTCAAATCCATCATCCTTCGCGCTCAATCTCCTATTACATCACAACACTAAGTGCAAACTGTGCGAGAGAAATAACGTACTGCGACAAATACACCACATATCACGAACCAAATTACCAACACGGCTTCAAACAACCACTCAACCACAACCCCACTTAGGTCACAACAGGCACCTACGCCACAATCAACGTATAGGGAACTTAAAAACCCATCCTCCACAAAACACTAATCATTAGCAATCGATATTAAAAAGCCTTTGATACAGTACTCCTAAACATCACAATTCCCAATACAATAAGAAATCAAATATCCCGCGATTAACCTAATCAAATGGATTTCCAACTTCCTTTTTTTAGGAAGAACAGCAACAAATATTCATCCGGAACTTTAAAAAACAAATCCAGAACGATAAAAGCATCATAACGGAGTGCCCTCAAGGTGGCAATCCTAGTCCCCGGCACAGTCCACACTATTACAACTTATTACACAAGCCGTATCTCAACCACAAACACGCACGAACAAACTACCTAAACTTAGCAGCTTACGGCAGTGACGAGAAAAGGTGGGTGATGATATTAATATATATAAGATATAAATAGTATATAAAATAATATATATGATATTATATAGTATATATATATATATATATATATGATAGTTATATTATATATATATATTATTATAATATATATGATATAATATATAACTATATATATAATATATATTATAATAGTTTAACTACTCAATAGCTATGTATTATATATATTGGTACAAAGGTTGGAAGTGGCCATTTATTTAAAATAAATACCGGTCACAAAGTTGGATAAAATATTTCTCCGAAACAGGATCCGAATCAACAAGTCAACTTGTCCCGCGATAGAATCTCACGTTCGCCGCTTTGAAGTATCGCCAGATGAACTAAGTTTGAAAAATTGTGCAAGCAGTCAAAGTAATGTGACATTATGAAAAGTTTAGAGTTGAGAGACTGAATCGCAGTGATAAAGTGTTCCCGAGCAGACATTCTAGAGGAGTACATTTAAAAGAATAGAGCATACGGTTAAACTCTGGGATTCAGTCAGTCCCACCTCAGACTGTCCCGTCGCTGAACAGAGCCACGGGCCTGGAGTATTTAATGTGATCTCCTCCTCGCCCCTCTACTTATTTGTAAAGACGTGTCACACATTTTTTTTTCCCCCCTCCTCCGTAGCTCTTATAAATAGGGTAAGAATGGTATGTCGCCTTATCTAGACCGGAGAAGGGCTAAGAAAGCAACACATTGTAATGCTACATCGCACCCATTCCATCGCACTAACTTCATTTACATATCCCTACACTACCAGAGTCAAATTTGGCGTGCAGGAGGGGGAGAGATAGTGGATGAGATGTATAAGAGTGATAGGAAGGTATTCGATGCAACACTCTTTCGAGATGGAACCTAGAAGGGGGATTGGGGTAGATAGGTGAGGGATGCAGTGAGAGAGTTGAATAGAGGCGATGCTCTATATATAACCTATGACTTCTTTGCTGCTTTTCCAACGGAAAAGGCACTTGCGTAGGTAGTTGAGAAGAGCGCCTCACTAAAGATGTGACTGAGAAGCAGTAGACTTTCCTTTCGAACTGATGCGCACATGCTTCCTACTTGGGTTTTGAAGAATGCGTTAACGATAAGTTTAAGAAAACGCTTCTTCACTGTTTTTGGCCAATGTGCGTTCATCTATTTCATTCCCTCGAGACTCTCCCCAACGAGTGGCGCTTTCACCATGCCATGTCCCTCCCACATTAAGACGTTTTCTCTTGTTGTCTTTCCTGTAATACCTGCCTCTTTTCTCTAAAATCATACTGGCGTATCGTGTTAAGCACGTAAAGCATATTTCTTTGTGAACTTTTCCAAATACAGTTTCATTCTGCTTAAACGACCTAGGAGACAACTGGTGTGAAGTCGTGCAAATGAGGGTATCATATTCTACCTTTAGAGAAGACCGGATTCAATGGTGTATGTTGGTCTGCTTACTTCTACTAACTGTCTGCGTTCGTGAAATTCCCTTTGTGCTTGGTGCTGTGATTTTTCTTAATTTCTCTGTAACATTTCGATCGGGCCTTTTCAATCTATTAGCCAGTCCAATTTAGCAGCACTTTTTATTCTTTCCGAAGCAACTTCGCCTCACCAAATCCGGCTCGAAAGTGGTCTGGTGCGCGCGTGCGAGAACAATTTTTCATAGGCGTCGGTGTATGGTGTTTTGGTTTTGTTTCGTGATTGACCTGTATCCTCAAATTTCAATCAAGCAGGCAATGTTTGTGGTGCTTGTCTCAACTACAAAGTTTCTGTGTTCTTTCGTGTGTTCTTTTCTGATTTGGGGGTTATCGAAGCTATCTACCTTACCATGATCTTACATATACCTACCCAATCCTAAAATTCTTCCATGCTATTGGTCTCCTTTTATTCTTCATTCCGACTTATACGTATAACAGACCTCTAAATTCCTTATAGAAGGAATTTACAAGCGTTTTCTTTATTCCATGAACAACTTCGAAGAACACACCTCTCTGGACAGTTAAGCTACCCTACCAAATAGACTTTTCTTTCATTAAATTTCCAACTAATTCTCTTTTTACCTATTTAATCCTCTTTCCTTTCTCTTATTTTGTCATATTCTCTAATCTCTATCTTATTCTTCTATTTTTCAAGTCTCCTTCCCATAGAACAGCCTCTTGCCTTCGGCAGGAAACTCTTCTTTTCGGCAACTTTGGTGCTGCGCGCTTGCCTTTTGGGCGTCGTTCTTCTTTTCCGGTTTCAACAGAAATGTTGCTCTCTACTTCCTCGGGTGTGCAGCAGTTGAATCTACCGAAATAGTGGTTGGTCAGCCACCGGAATATTTGCGCACCCCACACCCCCCCAGCACCAAGGTAAGGTAAAGCGCACCAACACGCAGCCGCACCGCACCGTCACCTTTGTTTCCTCATGCGCTCAGCACTCATCCAGCTCACCGAGCAACATCCGCACTGCAAACCGCCAAACTCGGTACACTGGATTTGCTCCGGTGGCGCACACAGCCACTAAAATGAAGTCGCAGCCACACCTGACACCGCACGCAGCCCAGGTGCGTTGGCCAAAAACCCTATAAAATAACCTACGAAGTTCGATTCTTTCTGATATGGAAACGAACCATATTAAAATTAATAAATCCATTGGTTCAACTTTTTGTTGTTTTCTCAATTGGTATTATAGATATTAGGTTTGGTATTAGGGAACGCTTCCCCATTCAAAAATTAATAATCACCTCACGTCCCGCTCATATCTGAAATTTTAATATCTAGCTTTCACTTTTGTCGCACGAAGAATACTGTAAACTTTTCATCTCCGTTAAAAAAATACAATAATCCTTTTTGGTTCCTCTTCATCCCTTAATACGCATCTTAAGACCAAGAGCAAAAGCACGAAAAGAGTCAAAGATAAGAAATAATGTTCTCTCTTTTTTCCTGTTTCTCTCGTTACTTGACTTACTTATGATCGTGATCCTGTTCTGCCTTTTTTTTTTTCTTTTTTTTCTGCTAACAACCCCTGAACTCTTGTGTTCAAACACGTTTCTGTTAAACCCTGAACTCTTGTGTTTTCAAGTAACTTTCCATGCTAAAAAACCTGAAACTCTTTTGTCAAAAAACTTTCTGCTAAACCTGACTCTTTGTTCAAACCTTTCTACTACAACCTGGAACTACTTTGTTTCATAAACTCTCTCTTGCTTAAACCTGACTCTTATTTGTTAAACCTTTCCTGCTATAAAACCTGAACACTCCTTTGTTTCAAGGGGTAAACTTTCTGGCTAAACCTGCTGAACGGTTCTTGTGTTCATCTTTGTTCAAACTTTTTCCTATGGTATCACTTTCACGATTTCGGTGCTACTCATCCTTCACCTCATTCTAACTCATTTTTGCCTAATTATATATTTTCTTCCAAATAAATGGATTACATTCTCAGCGAGTTTGAAAGACAAAGTGGATAACATGTTCTTCCAAGCTTAAATTTTGCCTTGGTGCAAACTGACTATCAAAAATAGACTTTCTGCTGGAAGTTTGCGCATCGTATAGCTAAAACTGAAAGCTGATCATGTCTGTTATCTGCCTCCACCTCCATACACATATCGATTGCATGGATCCGAACATATTTCCTAAAAGTCAAATAAAACTGTAATTAAAATTTTAAGAAGTTTAATAAAAAAAAAAAGTAAAAAGAAACTAACTAAGCTAGCAAAAATTACGACAATTCATTTCAGTTTAAATTTGATTTATGTACCTAAAGTTTGCAATTATGAATGTAGACGTCATGGACATTTTTTTTTTAATTAAACAAATACCGCGTGCTCACAGCAAAACCGTTGCCTAAAATTAATATTAATTTCTTTTTTCTGTTTTATTTTACAAAAAAAGGGTACTTTATTAAACCAGGGGACAATAAAAAATTAAGCTTTGTAAGGTTTGCAAAACTGGAAAATGCGTTTTATGATCCTAAATTTATGAAACGGAAAAAAACACACTTTCTTTGTAATGGTGAATCTTCACACCTAAGCTTATAAAATGAGTAAGCTTAGGCAATTCAGTTTAAATTTGATGGATCTACGTAAAGTTTGTAGAGCGAATTTTGACACCATGTCAGTTTTTTTTAATTAACGAATACCATAGGATGGGATACACGTTGCCCCAATGCACGGCAGACCGCCTGCGGGCTTCTGGCAAGAGCGGTGCCTAAATTTAAAATTAATTCTTCTTTTTTCGTACAACAACGAAAGAAGGCAATCTTAGCGTAGGTAAATAATTCTGAGATAGCATTACCATCCATTCCGATACTAATTTTATCATTGCCCCCTGGTTTATTAAAGGACCAAAAAAAGTAAAAACTAAAATTTCTCAAAATAATTAGTTCATTACTTTAGCTTTCGTTGTTTGATATACAAAAAAAAAGTAATTAATTTCACTCCACTGTTTCAATAACTAACTAACTAACTAGCTAACTAATTAGAAAAAAAGTTCGAAGTTTTAACACCATGAACGTTGTTCATTTTGTTCGATGTAGTAGGTTTTAAAAGAATCGACATGAGCCCTGAAAACCCAAACTTTTATTTAATTCCAAAGTTTTCTAATCCATCCTTATCAGGAAATATTTTAAGTCTTCTAATCTTATCTTAATAATTAGTATGTCTTCCGTAAGTAACGGTTAACTGGTGATCATATTACTCCGTCACCTTTCTCACTTTCACCGACACATTCAATCGCTTTCTAGCCACCGAACTGTTGCTTCACACTATTTTTACTATAACCATTATAATATGGACATGGTTCTTCAGAAGAACTCTTATCGCATACTTTCTAATTTAAGGAAACTCTGTGTAACAAGTCTTTCCACAATCCAACTCACTGACCCTCTACTTAACAGCTGTGCTCATTCCTCCGTGCAACCTAGCAGTAAAGTCTAGAATACACTAATATATATATATATATATATATATATATATATATATATATATATATAAATATATATATATATATATATATATATATATATATATATATATTGTTATATATATATATATATATATATATATATATATATATATATATGGTCATAATAGTTTCCGGGACGAGATACCAGTAAACATATTATCAGCGGAATATTCTAAGAAGTGCTTTTCTATTTAACTGCATTTTTCGTTGTTTAAATCAATTTGAAAATTTTTCCCCCATTTAGGGGCTCGAGCCTGGGGGACAGAGGGATTCGTTTCAGCACCATTTTCTCTGGAGGTCAGAGAGAACTGACTACTGCCATCTGCGGCTTCTACCCTAGGGTATCTTTTAGTTAAAAAAGAATAATTTACTTCCTTTACACTTTGGTATTACTTTAACTAAAGGAACGCCATAGGGTAAACCAAAGATGGCAGGAGTCGGGGTCTCTGGCCTCCTGGTGGACGACGGGGGATTTTTCCCTGCCGGCTCGAGCTCCCCTAAATGGGGAATTTTTTAAAAAATATTTCGACGGATAAATGCAAAAAAAATAGAAAAAAAAAATATTATTAAAGACTGCTTAAAATTTCGTGATTCCAAATACATAATTTGTTTTACGAAATTTTGTTCTCGAGTTTTTTGAAGCAAGTTTTGATGACTGTCGATTATATATATATAGTAGTATATCCATGTTAGATATATATATATATATATATATATATATATATATATATATATATATATATATATACTGTGGCTCAATCGGTAGAGTGACAGAGTAGCAAGTTAAACTTTCCCTTCTCAAAAAGGGCAATTCACCCCTTGGGAGTTCACATCACTACCGTGGGGTGAACTTATATATATATATATATATATATATATAAACAACACAATAGACTATAAAATCAATTGGCAAGTGAACATAAACTTACCTCTAGACATATGTATATATATATATATATAGTATCAAAGTGGTGCCGCATTCTCCACCCCTTCTGTCTTCGAACCAAGAAACTTACCCACAACCTATTATAAAATTAAACTACATATAATATAATATAGAAATTATAGGGAAATTATATTTCAGTTATAATTCAAAAAAATATTACAATATTCATGTGTCTTACTTTATGACGCGGAGGAATTTTAAGATATTTTACCAATGTAGACTCATAACAAGGATGCCATCGCTTGAGTTTTTCTCAAGTTCTTGAGTTTTTTGGCATTCATCTTGAGTACTTGAGTTTTTGTCTCACATATATATATATATATGCTATTATTAAGTTATATATATAGTATATATATATATATATATATATATATATGTATATATATATATATATATATATATATATATATATATATAGTATTATTTGTAATAATTCACGGCAATTTAGGGGGCCTGAGCCGACGGGGGAGCAGAAGGGGGACGATTTGTTACCCCGTAGGGCAGGGGGCGGAGGAACCCCGCGGACACCCAAATACCGTAAAGAGCGGGGTTCCGAGACCCTCCCGGAGGGGGGAATATCCCTACCCTGTCGTTCCCGGAAGGCCGAGAGACCCCGACTCCTGCCATCTTTGCGGTTTACCCTGGGTATTCCTTTAGTTAAAATAAAAAAAATAAAACTGACGGAGTCGTAAAACGTAACAGGTCCTATATATATTTGAATCATCAAATCCCTATAATAGAAAGTCTATTTATGGTCCATAAAGATACCCTGTACTATTTTTTTTGGGCTAACTATTAACGTGTAGCCATTAAGTAATTTTCTCCATATATATATATATATATATATATATATATATATATATATATATATATATATATATATATATATATATATATATATATATATATATATATATATATATATATATTATATAAATTATATATATATATATATATATATATATATATATATATATATATATATATATATATATATATATATATATATATATATATATATATAAATAGTATATATATATATATATATATATATATATATATATATATATATATATATATATATATATATATAAAGTATGAAATATCTAAAACAAATAAAATAAAAAAATAAATAATAAAATAAATACTAGAATTAAACCTATGATATGTATCATCAAAATAGACATAAAATTGAATTGGCGTTGATAATAGGCTAATAAAAAGACTCAATTACCCCAATTATGGTGGGGGAAGGGATGAGGTTCAATTGTCCCACTCCCACTTATGGGGGTTGGAGGAGGGGGGAGGATGAGGCTCTTACCTGTTGTCAGATTCGCATGAGTTGCCATTTAGGGACGGATTCTTCTGTGACGATGTTCTTATTAGATGCTGGTGAAGAGGAAAAATAGACTTAAATAAATAAATAATTATAATTTCTCCCGAAATTTTATTTAAACTCTTCTGTTATATATAATTTTAGCCAATGTGTTTATTATTATTTTTATTACATTATTATTATTATTATTATTATTATTATTATTATTATTATTATTATTATTATTATTATTATTATTATTATTATTATTATTATTATTATTATTATTATTATTATTATTACTAAATATTAAAATACTTAAATATTTCATTTTGAGATTAGCATCATATGTTTGGAAGGGAGCATCACTTATCTAGATAGGGTGGGATAGTAGGGGGATTCACAGCGGTAAACCTCTTACCCTGCCTGCCATGCATGTATACTATAATGGTGTCTTATATTAGGGTATTGTTTGTTTAAAAACAAACAAAAAACGGACAAAACAATCTCAATCTTTTTTTTTTTTTTTTTTTTTTTTTTTTTTTTTTTTTTTATTCGAGATAACAGTAAGTGTCAATTATCTGCCACTCTAACCCATAAATATAAATAAAGAGATTTTGAAATTTAGTATAATTTAACGTTCCTATTTTTAAAAATCTGTCCTTCATCATTATCAATTTCTGTTACATAGTTTAAAAAATACGTAATTTTAAGTTCTTGAAAAATTTGCAATAATTGTGTCAGTCATCTTATAGAAATATTAAAATATTTAAAGAAAAGGTGATAAACAATAGTAAAAATTTAAATTTTATGCTGAATAGATCGTGCTATATATACAGTATTGACAGTATATTATATATATATATATTATATTATATTATTATTATTATTATTATTATTATATTATTATATTATTATATTATATATATATATATATATTATTATTATTATATATATATATATTATATTATATTACATATTATTATTATTATTATTATTATATTATTATTATTATTATTATATATTATTATTATTATATTATAGTTATATATTATATATATATATATATTATTATTTTTATTAATATTATTGTTGATTTAACTATTATAAATTATATATTATACGATATATATATTAATATATATATATATATATATATATATTATTATTTATACATATATATATATATATTTGAGTTCATGTACAGGATCCACCACGGCTCACAGAGAAGCGTTATCACTGGGTTGAATAATCAACTCCACGGGTGGGTCCTGGCTCATACATATTTTTAATATCAAAGAAAATTTGGATGGCGAAATGAATATTCAGTGAAAAATAAATAAAAAGTTAAATAAAATGATGTCCCTACATTATAAATAGTCCTAATACTACATAACAAAATCATATGTTGTGAAGAATTTTCAGTTCTTGAAGATAAGAGAAAATAGAGTTACTGCTAAAGTGGGAAGATTCAGATAATATATGGGATAACCTCTTAGGTGTTATGGACCATAAAGTAGGAAAATAACGACGGCGAATGGGGTCCAGTTGGGGGCAATCAATGAAGATATGGTGAAATATTGCGGGATATAGCGACAGCAAAATTATGTGCAAGTATCACCTCGTGCAAGCGCTTTCGTTGGTGAGAGGAAGACCACTCACTAATGTTCGGCTTTATATTTCTAAGTTTCGCCCCTCGCTGATCACTCCTCCAGCACTCTTGCTAATAAGACCGGAAGCCTTGTCGGAGAGCAGGACAGTAATCAGTTGATGGGAAGCTACCTTGTCGAATGGCATCCGGGAGGTAACTAGAACAGTTCCGAAAAGAAGAGGCGGCCATTTTGGCCCCTCTGTCAACGATTTCGTTGTCAGTTACCCCTACGTGCGAGGGGGGTCACACATAGTATGATTTGTTTCTTACGAGAGTGGAGCAACCGAAGAAATTCTTGTACAGCTGATACCATCGTGTTTTTAGAATAGGGGGCTTTAAGCGCCTGGAGCGCGCTGAGCGAATCTGAATAAATGACATAAGAGAGGTCTTGGTTAAGGAATAGAATTCGAAAAAGAGCAATCATTATAGCCATTAATGCTGCAGTAAAAATTGAAGCATGAAGGGAGAGGGGGAGGTTAGGAAAGACAGCAGACGCACCCACACGCTCCCCTGTTTTAGAGCCGTCAGTAAACAAACCGTGAATAAACCGTGAACTGCGGAATGAGACGATTGATGCCTTTAACAAGTCAGCGGAGTGGCTAGATTTCGAGAGAGAGGCAAGGACCAGGAAAATGGTGGGAGCAGGAAATAGCCGAGGTGTATACCCTTCATCATAAGAGAACGGCAGCATCTTTTGTAAAGGGATGTTGTGGAAGTTATAAGGTCGTTATAAACTGTGTTTAGAAATGACCGGTAAGGAGAATTCTGAGGTGTCTCTCGCAGAATCGGTATTAGAGCAGATAGTGTTTTGGTTTGAAAGCGAACATAACTTGTACACATGATGTATTCCCTTCGAAGAGAGAGTGGCACCACATCGGATTCAACTTCAAGGCTCACACGGGGGTACGATTGGAAGGTTCCAGTGGAGATACGGATCGCCTCTTTTTGAATGGGATCTGACAGATGTAGTAGATTTGGGGAGGTCTGGCCATATACTACGCAGCCATAGTCCAGCTTCGATCGGATTAGGGCGGTGTAGAAACGTAAAATGGATTTGCGATCAATAAGTTTTTGAGGCGAGATGACGTAATAGGTTAAGTCGTTTTCAGGAGTTTAATGTGCGGTGTGTATGTTAGGTGGTCATCTAGAATGAATCCTAAAAATTTGACTTGTAATATTACAGGAATGGGTGAACCATATAAGGTTAGGTTCTCGGGAGGAAGGTGGCAGGTTCTTCGACTTCTTTTTTTCCCTAAATAGTACTGCTGAGGTTTTGGTGGGTGAGAAATTGAAGCCATGAGAATTACCCCATTGTGAAATTCTTAATAGCTAGTTGACGTTGCCTTTCAAGAAATGGCAGTCTGGCACCGGCAATATATAACGCCAGGTCATCAACATAGAGAGAAAAATTGACCGTCGCTGGGATAGAAGTAACGAAGCACCGAACTTGTATGGATCTGTGTGACAGAAGGCATTTAATAAAGAGAGGGGGCTGTCCTAGGAAACCGAGCGAGTGGAGTTTAAGGAGAACCCAGTTCTCCGCGTTGTGTTATAAGCTTTTTCAATGTCAAAAAAGACGCCAAGAACCATCCCACCAGTTGAGAAGGCTTTCCGGATGTCATGATTCAGTTTTAACAAGGGATCCGCGGTCGAACGATTTTTGCGGAAACCAAACTGAAGTTTGAAAAAGAATGGTGACTCTCCAAAACAGGGAGAAGGCATATTAACATACAGTAGTCGATAGAGCTGGCCGGAAATTATCGCCACACGGAGATGTGCTCTTCAAAAATTTCCAACGACTGTTTTCGAAAGAAAATAACGCCTTCATTTTCCTAAGTCGAATGTAGGAAACGTGGTGATTGGTTCAAAACAAAAAATTCTAAATTTTTAGCTTACGTACTCTTTATGATAATTTCAAACATGACGTAATTAAATATAAAATATTACGCATTTTCCTTCAAAACAAAAAAATTTTCCCCACGATAAATACTAAAAATATTTGTGATAATAAAAATAAACTTTTCCTACGCACGAAGTTATATTAAATTTGTTTTAAGGTTTGGCGGCAACTTTGCCGCGAAAAGTAAACTCACACATAACCCAAGATGGTCCGAAAAATATAAAATTTAAGATTAGCTGAGGCATTAAAATGCCTTAGCTAATAAACTAAATGCTTAGCTAATACACTAAAATGCCGTAGCTAATACAGCAAATTGCCTTAGCTAAATACACTAAAATCCCGCAGCTAATACACTAAAATTCTGCAGCTAATACATTAAAATCACACAACTAATACAATAAAATGCCGCAGTTAATACACTAAAATCCCGCAGATAATACATTAAAACGCCGCAGCTAATACACTAAAATGCCGCAACTAATATAGTAACATACCGTAGTTAATACACTAAAATTATGTAGCTAATACAACAAAATGCCGTAGCTAATACACTAAAAGGTGCGGTGCGTGGTGCGCTTACTTTGGTGCGGTGCGGTGCGCAAAATTGCGGTGCTCGACACAACCCTATTTCAAAGTATTTAATGACGCGAATTTGTCGTGCTTTTTAGTGTCAATACTTTTAATAAGGCTTGGCCGAGCACAGGAATTTTTCGCACCGCACCGCACCGCACCGTGACACTGGAATTGTGTGCCGCACCGCACCAAAATGAGCTCATTTTGCGGTGCGTCGGCCAACCCTATTTTAATCAATACTAAATTAATACTTAATT
>JABUQX010086832.1:30000-35000 GCA_015478945.1 Trachelipus rathkii
AATGCCTCATCAACACTTGCACTCTTAATAATAATATATATTATTATATGAACGTCAGCAGCTCAAAGATCATATAATAATAAAGTGAAATAGTTTAGCAAAATATCTTCGATAATAGTCATAAAAATCGTAATAAATGATATGAAGTTAGAGAAATTATTATTATTACTACTACTACTCTACTACTACTTACTACTAATAATAATAATAATAGATAATAATAATAATAATAATACATAATAATAATAATAATAATAATACATATAAAAATAATAAAATAATAAATAAAATAGTAATATAATAATAATATAATAAAAATAATAATAATAAAATAATTATGAATAATATAATAATAATAATAATAATAATAATAATAATAATTTAATTATTAAAATAATAATAATAATAATAGGTTGAATTGAAATCATACTACTTCTACTACTACTACTACTACTACTACTACTAATAATAATAATAATAAAATAATAATATAAATTTAATAATAATAAGCTAATAATAATTATAAAAATTAATAATAATAAATAATTACTAAAAACATTAACTTATAATCCAACCATTAAGTAATTAAATAATTTCAACGCCATACAATATTAAATAATAATAATAATATAATAATAGTTGAATTGAAATCATTTATTCTACTACTACTACTACTACTACTACTAATAGTAATACTACTACTAATAATAATAATAATAATGAAATTCTTTACACTCACAGGTGACTTTAAGAATAATATATAATAATAATGATAATAATAATAATAATAATAATAATAATAATAATAATAATAATAATAGAGTTGAGTTGAAATCATTTATTCTATCAAAAAATATTACATATTTAACACCCCAAAGAAAAAAAATTATTTAAGAATACATTGACACTTTGACACTGAAATTGGCTTCTGAGGAGACTTTTTCGCCCTTTAAGGCCACAGATTTTTAGTCATCTTAAATAATTATATATATTTTTTATTGAAATTAATATTTATGCAGAAATATCATTGTCAATTGTACTGTATATATTAAAAAATAGTCTTAATCCTAAATTAGTCTAATTTCTTAATAATAAATAATAATAAACTATATTTGTCTTTAAATAATAATAAAAATAAAAAAAAATAATAATAATAATAATAATAATAATAATAATAATAAATGATTTGTTGCCTTTTCAAGCCATCCTGTAAAAGTTATTTCTTTCTACAGAAAGAAATTTTACTTTAATAAATATCCATATAGCGAATATAATTAAAACTATTATTTTGATTACAGTACGGACCTTTCGTCCGCAAACTTTGGACATTTTCAAGTAATAATTTTATTTTTTAGAATTTAACAATTTTGATAAAATAATATAGTATAAACTAATAACATAAATAAGTAAATAAAATTAATAAATTTAAAAGTTAGAAAAGTTAACGTACATTAACTTTTTTGTTATTTAAAAATGTTTAAAAAATTGGACCTTCATTATATTTTATATTTATGACTGGTTATGTTTCTTAAGCATGATATCCCCGAGACCGCAATCAATAAAAATAATTTTGCTTTGTTATTGATGGAAACTTTCTTATATTTTGTTATCGGAATTTTTGTGTGGTTTTCTTCTTTAAAATGTTGAAATACTTTACTCAGCTTATTCTTATGTTGCGACACTCTAATGTTGGGGGGTATTCGTTGTGTATCCGATATAACAGGTGTTACGTCCACTTTCAGAACATTGAAATCGGTACACAACGTTACTACTCTCACCATCCGGAAGCATTTCATGAGTAGAGAAGCACGAGCTCAGTTTCAAGGGCTTATAGTAAGATCTTAGTCTCGCGAGTATAGTTCGGCACTTCCGCGTGCTGACAATTTCGCTTCGCCGTCCGTAGACGGGTCGGCGTCTCGGGCGGAATGTTCGAGGGTCTAGGGTGTGACCTCGCAGGTTGGTGATGTCAGAGGGTGATCGTTCGGGTGGACACGATTCGTGCTGCTAGTTCTCCAACTATAAAAGGGGACTGGTTCGTAGATCTCGCGATACAAACTCGGGTATTTGTCCCATCACACGCGCACGCCAATGATACAGTTAGAAAGGGTTTGCTAAGGTTCTCTACCGGCCTCACTGCACCGTCTTTCGGTGGTTACAGGTACGCTCTTCATCGTGCATCCGAGACACCTCTACAGCGGCTCTTTCGATCCTGGGAATGTTATACTGCTGGTCTTACGTTGTTGCCATCAATCGTGTTCCCTCTCGGATACATCCCTCATCCCTGCGCTGAAAACGATGAAAAACGGGAAGGTTTAATGTCCTTCGGATTGACGTATTTGCTCTTTTGTGGCTGGTCAGCGTACCTGGTGGTTCACTACCGATTCCGTGTTTCGAACAGTCGTCACCTCTCGCTGGGTGCTTTTTACCGAGTGTCGTGCGTAGCCGACAAGTTCATTTTGAAAAAATTAGTGTGCTCAGAGCGGGCTAAAATATTTACTCCCGAATGGTAGCGCATTTAATGATGGAACAGCCCATTTTTTCGGAATCGAGGTAATGATTAACGAAGTATTGCGGCGCGAGAGGTAATTCTTAGACCGTTTCAAAACATCAACCTACTGACGAAAGCATCCACCGTGCCAAAATCCAATGTCTCTCCAACTTATAACATCCAAATCAACGAAGCGCACTTGAAACAATCAGACGAGAATCTAACGGCGATCACGATACCTTTAGTTCTAGACTATAAACGATGCAACTTTAGGATCATCGGCGTGCGTTTTCCCCACGAGCTCAACGGAGAAGCCCCAGGGGAACCAAAGTTACTTTGGTTCCGGTGATAGAATGGGGTGCAAAGCTGAAACTTAAAGGAATTGAATGGAACACCACAAAATGCCGATAACAAAATAAAAGAAAGCTTCTCCATCATAACAAAGGAAAAAAACACTGACATTTTATGAAATTGCGCGCTCGCCGAGAGAATCATTACCTCTTCAAAGGAACATAAACCAGTTCATAAATATAAGAATATCAATGAAATATGCCAATTTTTTAAACATATTTGAAAATAAAAAAAGTCTAAGTGTACGTAACTTTTATAACCTTAACAAAAATTTGTTAATTTTATTATTTATTTTTGTATTTATCTGTTTATATTACGATATCATATATTTAATTAATATTGCCAATTATTTCTAAAAAATAATTTTTTCCTTTCGAATCAAATGTGGGAGTATATACTGATGTAGGTTGACCAATATGAGAATCAAATCAAGTTTTATTCTATTCAGCGTTCTTATTAAAATAAAGATTTCTTCGTGTAGAAAGAGAGGAAAATCAGAGGCTTGAGAAAAGAAGAGGACAAATATTGTAAAATAAAATTGCTAATAATAGAATTACTTAGTTACCATTAACATGAAAAGGTTGTTTAGAAAATATAAATAATCAATGAAATAAATAAAAAAAAATAATTACTAAATTTATTAATAAAAAAATAATTTTAATAGTAAATAAAATTATAATTTATAACGTGGTAATTATTTGAGGTAATTATTCGATAATTAATAATTAATTCAATGAACCTTTTCATACTAAATTATTATAATATATAATATAATGATGATAATACTCTATAATAAATATTATTCATAATCCACTATAACTAATTCACAATCAAGTGATAATTCACAGTTCACAATGATAGCACTTTCCATATACAATAATAAAATAATAATAATAATAATACATAATATTATAATTTAAATATATAATAATAATAAATAATAATAAATAATAAAATAATAATAAAATAATAATAATAATAATAATAATAATAATAATAATAATAATAATAATAATAATAATAATAATAATAATAATAATAATAATAATAATAATAATAATAATAATAAAATAATAATAATAATAAAATAAAATAATAATAATAATAATAATAATAATAATAATAATAATAATAATAATAAATAATAATAATAATAGTTTTCATCAACGTACTGAAGCTCTATGTAAAAATTTTTGGGGAAAAAATTAATTAAACGTTATATTCCCATTTTAATGCAATAAATAACCTCTCCAAAATTAAAACAAAAAATAAATAAATAAATAAAAGAAACGTTTTAAATTAATAAAATAAATAAAAATAAAAAGAATGATTTAAATGATTAAAAACAAAGAAATACAATAAATATTAATAAAGAGAAAATATAAAAACAATTAATAAAAAAAAAATGAAATAGAATGTTATACAGAAATTAATAGAATATTTATTAATAACAATAAATTAAAAATATTAAAAAATATAAAAAGAGCTAATGTGAAAAGGAAATAAGAAGATTGATATATAAATAAAATTAAAAAATATATAAAAACATATTAAAAGAATTAATTTTAAAAGAAAGTGAAAAGAATGTTAATAAAAATAATATGAAAATCTAAAAACAAATAAAATAGAAATAAAAATGAGGAAAGAGATTGTTAATAAAATAAAAAATATATATAAAAACAAAAAGAATTAATATTAAAAAAGCAAAATAAAAAAGAATATTAATAAAAATCATATAAAAGTATAAAAACATATAATATAAAATAATATTAAAAAAGTAAAATAAAAAGAATGTTAATAGAAAGCCATATAAAACAAAAATAATTAAAAAAAATTAAATAAAAGAATGTTAATCAAATAAAATAGTTATAACTATAAAAATAGTTAATCTAAAATTTGAATAAAAAGAATGTTATAAAAAGACATTATTAATAAAAATAAAAATATTAATATAAAACTATATAAATAGAATGTTATGAATTAATACAATAAATAAAAATTTATGAAAAGAAATAGAATGTTATGAATTAATGCAATAAATAAAAAATTATGAAAAGAAATGAAATTACCAGAATTACCAGAACAAATAACAAATAAATAATGTTATGAATTAATACAATAAATAAAAATAAATGAAATTACCAGGAAAAATAAGAAATAG
>JABUQX010086832.1:45000-48441 GCA_015478945.1 Trachelipus rathkii
TGACACAAGCCATCTACTCCCGTTTTGCCCACTTCATATATATATAATATCTACTATATCTACTCATGCCTACCGTACTACATTAGTATACTATATAATATATAAGCCCCATATATATATATCTAACCTATACTCACGTATAACAACCTCTATACCTCATAATATCATACGCCTGACTCAGATGCGTCTCACCCTACGCGCAACTTCTGACGCTCACAGTCAAATGACCCAGGAAGACCTATGACGTTGACTATGACCGTCAAACGCGCTTCAGTATATCTACCATACGCAACGAAAGCCCTCCCCCGTTGAACGTAAAACCCCTTTCCCCAGTCACCACCCCTACATATCATATATATATTATACTATATATACCATAACTATATAATATATTTATAGCTCAGCTTATATACTATCATATATAATAATACTATATAGTACCTCCGATATAATAATAATGGTAAAACTTAAGTTTCTGTCATAACCTTCCGTTTTTCCGATACATCGATAATATATTGTACCATCATATCTTCCCGCAATCTATCCGATTATCTATCCCAATATCCGAATATCCATCCGATATCCCGATATCTATCCCGATATCGATTCCCTATCCCGAATATCGATACTTTATATAATACTATATTACTATATTACTATATATATATATATATATACTATACTATATATATCTACTACATACTTACTATAATATACTACGACTATATATATATATATTCTATTATACTACCTATATTATATATATATAGATATAAATGTATATATATATATATTCCGAACAATATATAAATATATCTATATACACCGTATATATATATCATAATATACCTATATATACTACTATATCATATACTACTATATATATATACCTATATAGTTATTAGGATGGCCGGATAGTGAATTAGCCGGATACCGGATACCGGATATCGCTGGAAGTTAAAACTGATACGGATATCGGCCGAATAATCCGGTCGATATCCGGCATCCTTTTATATATATACCGGTAATGTAAAGTGATAGCAACATGACATCCACATATTTTCTGAAAAATTCTTTATCAAAATCAATATATCGATAGGTATATATAGCTATATATTACCTATTAGCTTATGTATATTATAATATATAGATATTAATATTATTATTATATTTATTATTATATATATTATTATTATATATTATAATATAATTAATAATTATATATAAGTATTTGAGATATATTGATTTTGGACTTAAGAATTTTTTCAGAAAATATGTGGAGTCCTTTGCTATACCTTATATACCGGTATATATATACATATATATTATATATTATTGCATACTATACAATATACTATATATTCACTAGTATACTATATATATACTTTAGATATATCATCAACTATATATACTATATCACATATATATATATAATATAACATACTTAATATATATATCCCCTAGTATAGCTATATATTATATACAGGGTGTCTCGACGAGTTATGCTTACGCGGGGAGTATCACGTACCGGAAGTTTAAGTATGAAAATGTGTAGGAATATAAGATCGATTATTTAATTCATTAAGGAGGATGGGATATCTGTTACTGATTGCATGTTCTCGCGACCTAATATACGAAACCCGCGCCAACATGAGAAGTCGCAATGGATATATGATTTTATGCCTTCTGTGAAATGCACATAAAAATGAGTCGGGCTCTTCCCCGACATTTTTTGATACGTTCTTCGTTTCCACTCAACTGTACCGCATAACGCCCAGTCAATGTTTACCAACCAATAAGTTCTTAACGTGAATGCTGAAACGTTGAGAAAACCAATGGTATTCAGACAGCTCATAATATCGATACATGTAATGTATGAATCTTATCCACAACATGTAAGAAGGGAGAAGAACGTCAGGTCTTTTCAACTTGTACATACAGTAAAATGTTGTTCCGAAGACGCTCCACTTCCACCGAGATACATGCCCTTAGCCCTCTGCGCCAGGTTTTCATTGGCCATGCCAGATGACATGACGCGGGTTGATTCCCCTACAATGCGTTGGTATATCGACGCGCAAGATCCATTCGGCGAGGTTTACTGGCGTCATTTAGTACACCCAGCGTACACGGAATGTTTTGAAATACCCACAGAAATTAGTCCAAGTGGTGTTAAAGGGTGAAACGCGGCAGCCAATGGAAAATGGACCAGGATCTTCAGACATCTTCCCGGAGAAGTTCTGTCGAGGATAGTCGCTCACTATAGCTGCCATCTGTGCTGAGGCACTCATCATGTTAGTACATATATTCCTCGTGCTAAAGGTTATTATCACTCAGGAAGTCAACAAGGACAGTCTGCAGGAAATGAGGTAACGCTGTCCGGTCAAATTTCCCTCGAAGAACTAAGGCCCGAAAATCCTACTATTGAGTATACCACACCAAACGTGGATGGCTAGTGAATGTTAGACGGGGGTTTGTTTCCGCCAATGTCTGAAGTTCCACCTGTCTAGTACATTAACGTATGGTAAAGCGAGAGTTCAAATCTGTCCATAAGATATTTTTTCCAATAAGGACCGGTACATTCCTATAGAAGGCAATCAATGACAGCACCAGGCTAATCCCAGCACGCCCCTTTTGTTCTCACGATCGCACAATGTATGGCCTCCTATGTAATTACATGATCTGATGCAACACGAATCCGTCGACTGGTTTCCTTCGTTATCCCAAACCGACTACTATGCTCTCCGTAATGAGGACGTGCGATTCTCATGAGTGTGCTATTAGCCAGAGCACGTCCCCATTCAGCAAGTCAAACTCGCACGGACACCGACCCCTGTACCCGTATGTCCGATCAGAGGGGTTAGAATATCGACCCTGTTACCTTGAAACCTCTATAAACTCCATGGACGCATGCGGCCTCGGCTTGGTCGTCGATCGGTCGCCGATAACGGTTGCTCCATATTCTGCAGCCAGCCCGCGCTGATTTTTCGTAATATACACCTCCCCTACATGTCATCTTCTGTCCCTGCCTATACTGTCCACGTGCCATATTCAAATGCCAATTGGCTCTAACTAAACAATCCACTCTGGCAAGATCATACGCTTTCACCTACCCACCTATTAACGTGCATAATTGTAGATATGACATAAATTCCATATCATAGCTTTAGTTGGTTGGTACACATTTCACATGGCCGCTTATTATTAGGCTACACTTATATAAATACTCAGAATGAAATCTAACAAAGGTATTGCCATTAGGTATTTTAATTCAACTACATTTCCTAGTAAAAAACATCAATACTGGGAGAAGGAATTAGAATATTTGGAGGCTTCTGTGACTGGGCAGTGGGAATGTGGTTACTTAAAGGGTTTTCGAAAACGGTAACTTCTGAATTAAGATTAACTATAGTTATTTCAGGACTCTTTCTTAACCTAAAGTCA
>JABUQX010086833.1:0-5000 GCA_015478945.1 Trachelipus rathkii
TTTTGTTTTTAACTAAATTTTTATTTTACAAAGTGTTTACCGCAAAATTGGTTTTTCCTGTAATGGAGCTCAAATCCGAATACGTATGTGTATAAAATTGTTTTTTATTTCTATATTTTCTAAATTATAACCTCAGTACCACTACCAACTCTGAATCCTTTTCCCATTACATATGTCTCGTTAAAAAACCACATCACCTGATAAACTATTATTTGGCCATCGTTATAAAAAAAACATGATTGTCTTTTAAGCCTAATTCTGCATTAGACTATCTCACTTTTTTGACTTATTCTAATTTATCACAAGTTAGTCTCATTTGTTTGTTAGTTTACTGTTTTCTACGGTCCTACATCTTTTCTTTTCCGTCCACAAAACATGAATTTAAATAACTTTCTATCTTCCCAATATAATATATAAGAAATATACAAAAAAGGCTTCAAGGACAAAAATAAAATGTGTCATTGAATGTGAATAAAGCTTTTACTCTCTATTGTTATATGCATTAATATATATTTTTCTATTTGGTTAAAGAATTAAGATGCTAAAATAAAGGTTGAAGATTTTTAAGTCACCCTCTTCACTCATGATTGTCATCATTTCTCTCTCCTCTCTCTCGTCTCTCTCTCTCTCTCATCTCTGAAGATCCTTCCTCTCATCCTCTCTCTTCTCTCTCTCTCTCTCTCGTCTCTTCATCTCTCTCTTCTCTCTCTCTCTCTCTTTCCTCTACGAATGTTTTATTGCTCAAGTGAAAGACGATTTTACTCTTTGGTGCTATTATTCCAGGCAATGCAAATTGTCTTTTTGACACATCTCATTCCTCTCATCTATTTTGCTTACCTTCCTTTCTTACTATCCATCTCTCTCCTTAATTTCTTTTCTTACTTCTAATCTGTAAACCTCTGGGAAAACGAAAACCTTTCTTTCAGTTTTCTATTCTCTAAGGCTTCATTTATTGTCTTGCCTATAAGCTCCAAACTTGTACCTTATTCGAGGTTTTTTTTTTTATAAAATGTCCTATCTTCACTAATTACTTTTCATCTGATCCCGCCTACCTCTTATAAAACCATTTGCCTTTCTAACTCGCCTGCATTTTTCCTCGAGACGCAACTCCTTACACTTCAATATGCTTGATTCCTCTCGTCTCTTCTCTCTCATCTCCCTCTCTCTCTCTCTCATCCTCCTCTCTCTCTCCCATCCTCTCTCTCTCTCTCTCCTGTCTGTCTGTCTGTCTGTCTGTCTGTCTGTCTGTCTTGTCTGTTGTTTTTGTTGTCGTCTGTCTGTCTGTCTGTCCTGTCTGTCTGTCTCTCTCTCTCTCATCTCTCTCTCTCTCTCTCCTCTCTCTCCTCTGTCTCTCACTTCTCTCCTTCTCCACCGTCTCTCTTCTCCTCTCCTCTCTCCTCTCATCTCTCTCTCTCATCTCTCTCTGCTTCTTAAGAAAATATTCAATTTTCCCACAAAGCCATTTGTCATTCATTTTTAGCTATTTTTGGGGTGCACTTTACCACCTCCTGACGAGATTTGTAATTGGAATAAGTGTGTTATATAGTACAAAATGAAAAGCGTGGGAGATTATAGAAACCCTCCCCACAATATATATATAATATATATATATATATATTAATATATATATATATATATATATATATATATAATATATTAATATATATATATATATATATTATATTTATATATATATATATATATATTAATAAATCAAAATCAATTTTCAAATGCCTTAGAACAGGAAAATCGGAGAAAGTTTGAAATATATTAATGAGGGAAAATCTTACGTTAATATCCAAGAAAATGTGATTTATATTCGTGTGTTTTCCTGCAATTTTTGAATGGTTGATTTGCTGCTAAGTCTGATCTCACATGAGAAGATAATTCACTATTCATAACATACTAGTATTATAATCAGTGTTTCCGTCGATAATTATACACTTTGAAAGAAAAACTTGAGCTTAAATTCATTTAAATAAAATACAAATCTAATGGTCGCTGAAATTTTTTTTAATTAATAAAATTTTTAAAAATATTATCGGAAAGTTAGGAATCGTGTTAACATTAACCCTAGGATAATAATAGAAGAATTGAACTTCAATTCGTTTTATTACTTGATATATTTATTAATTTATTATTATATTATTATTATACTTTATTTAATTATTTATATTATTATTATTTCGATTAATCTAATTAGTTTATTATTTATTATCTATATGCATTATTAAAATATAATTTATTATTATAATCAATTATTATTATTATTATTATTATTATTATTATTATTATTATTATTATTATTATTATTATTATTATTATTATTATTATTATTATTATTATTATTGTTCTTCCATTATGAGAATAAATAAGTGTTGGAATTGAACTTTTTTTTTTATAATCATATTGATTGAAATTATTTTTATTTTTTTTATTTATTGATTATAATGGTTATTAATTATATATTATTATTCAATAATATATGTATTATTATTATTCCAATCTAATCTCAGCCGCCGTCTCCGCAGAAAACCTTTTCGGATGCTATCCAGCGTGTGTTTGTTCGTTTGCTTTTTGGTTATCTTTGTGTTCATCTCAGTTGCTTCCTTTTCTTCCGTGCTTTTCTTTTTCGTCGTTTTCTTTTTTTCTCTCGGTCCTGCTCTCTCGTTTTCCTTTTGCCCATCTTTTTTCCTGGGCTTCTCTTTTTCTTTTGTTGTGTGTGTTTAATCTCTTTCTTTGTTGTTGCCTACTGTTTCTTTTTTCTTTTTCTGGTCGTTTTTTTCGTTTTCGTTTCAGCCGCTTTCCCGCGGTTTGCTTTTTGATCTGGTTTCCTGCGTCTGCCCTCCTGTGTTGTTTGTTGCCTCTTCGTGTCGTCCCGCGTTGCTGGTTGGCTCTTTTCGGTTCTACTCTTTCCCGTCTTCGTTTTCCTGGCGGCCTTATTTCTCTGGTTCTGCCTTCTGTTGGTCGTTCTCTCTTTTTTTCTTCGTTTCTTTTTTTCTCTTGGTGTCTCGCTTTTTGTTTTTCCTCCTTCTGTTCACTTCAAATGCTTTCTTTGTCTCTCTCTCTATCTTCTTTTGTTCGTTCCTTTCTTTCTCTCTTGTCCTGTTCTTTTCACCTTGTGTCTATGTCTGCTTTGCCGTGCTGGCGCTCCTGCTCCTTTTTTTTTCCTTGCCTGGGCTGATTGATCCCGTTCTGCATTCTTTTTGTTTTCGGTGGCGTTCTGTTCCCTTTCCTTCGTATATTTGCTTTTTCTTTTTCTCGTTGTGGGGCTTGGCTCTGCGGTCGGTGTATATGCGTGCTTTGATCTGATGGCCCTTTGCCTCCTCCTTTTCTTCTTCACTCCCTCTTCCTCCTCTCCTCTCGTCTCTCCTCCTCTACCATCTCTCTATCACTACCTCACTCTATATCCTAATATCTATGCTTAATTATAATAATAATATTTATTAATTCTAATAATATAATACTAAATAATTTTAAACGATTATAAATACAAAGGAATATTAATAATAAAATAATAATAATAATAATCGACCCATATAAAAATTAATATATATATAATAATAATAATAATAATAATAACAATAATAATAATAATATAATAAAATAATAATAGATAAAATAATAATGAATAATAATAATAATATGATAATAATAATAATAATAAATAGATAAATTAATATAAAAAATAATGATAATAATAATAATAATAATAATAATAATAATAATAATAATAATAATAATAATAATAATAATAATAATAATAATAATAATAATAATAATAATAATAACGAATTTGAAGTTCAATTTTCATATATCTAGGTAATGTTAACACATTCCTAACTTCTGATATATTTTAAAATTTTAATTAAAAATTTCAGCCTGTAAACTGTATTTATTTAAATGAATTAAGCTTCAGTTTTCTTTCAAAGTATATTAATTATCGACAAACACTGATTATAATACTATATTTATGAATATTATTTAACTGAACAAATATTCAACTTTATAAATTACTTAGCGCACATAAATCGTGTGTTTAACATAATAAACACAAGAAATACAATTTTAATAATTATACAAAACAGTATTTACTAAGAGCAATTTGAAAATGATTTTGAAGTTTTCCAATGAAAACATACCATAGCCTATTTTCCATAGTATAGATAAAATTCACATTTCAAATAAAAATAATCGATTTTAACTTTTCAATTTCGATTTTATCTTTTCTATTCTACGCTTCATTTGTACTAAAACACATTATCCAATACAATCTACGTAGGAGGTAAAGTGCAAAAATAGCTAAAATGAATGACAAATGGCATTTGTGAAATTGAATATTTTCATTAAAGAGGCAGAGAGAGAGAGAGAGAGAGAGAGAGAGAGAGAGAGAGAGAGAGAGAGAGAGAGAGAGAGAGAGAGAGAGAGAGAGAGAGAGAGACAGACAGACAGACAGACAGACAGACAGACAGACAGACAGACAGACAGATAGACAGCAGACAGACAGACGACAGAGAGAGAGAGAGGAGAGAAAGAGAGAGAGAGAGAGAGAGAGAGAGAGAGAGAGAGAGAGAGAGAGAGAGAGAATCAAGCATATTGAGTGTAGGATTGGTCTCGAGAAAAATGCAGGCGAGTTAGAAAGGCAAAATGGTTTTATAAGAGGTAGGCGGGATCAGATGAAAAGTAATTAGTGAAGAGTAGGACATTTTATAAAAAAAAAAACCCTCGAATAAGGTACAAGTTTGGAGCTTATAGGCAAGACAATAAATGAAGCCTTAGAGAATAGAAAACTGAAAGAAAGGTTTTCGTTTTCCCAGAGGTTTACAGATTAGAAGTAAGAAAAGAAATTAAGGAGAGAGATGGATAGTAAGAAAGGAAGGTAAGCAAAATAGATGAGAGGAATGAGATGTGTCAAAAAGACAATTTGCATTGCCTGGAGAAATAGCGACCAAAAGAGTAAAATCGTCTTCACTTGAGCAATAAAACATTCGTAGAGGAAA
>JABUQX010086833.1:7500-19092 GCA_015478945.1 Trachelipus rathkii
TTTTAAAACTATGGGTGATAAAAAACCTCTCAGTAAATTTCTTATTTTCTTCATTTTAAGTAACTTCATCTTCCAGGTACATTAACATTTACTTAACATTTACTTTGTAGGAACAAAGATTTATATATAAACTTATTTATAAATAATTAATTAATTGTCAGTAAGTTAATAAGAAAGAAAATTACAAATAACATCACTATTATATTTTATTTCGAATCACATTGAAATGTACACATCAATTCACTATTTATTTCCCAAAAAAAATCGAATTCTAAAAGCATTTCTATGATTTTATTTTTGGAAACACTCTAAACACTATAATATTTATGATATAAATAATATCAATCTGATTGAAGCATAATTATATATGATGAAAACCACAATTATTCAATTTTTGTCATGGTAATTGAGCTTGACAAGGTTTAAAAACTTCAACTCCTTTTCTTGGAAGGCAATAGAAAAAATGCTTGCTAAAGCAACGCTTAGGGAAGAAACACCTCTAAATATCACTGTAGCTTCACCGGTCTACGGAATAAACAGAATTCTACGTTATTTGATTGGTTAATTCAAGTTCTTAGTAACCAATCAAACACGTTGATTTTATAACAAGTCACGCCTTGCAGCAGAATATTTGCATTAGCGTCTGCCCGGTGAATTAGCAATGGCCCCAATTGTAATTAAGGCAGTGGTTTTACAGGCATATTTATTGACTGCGAAAGCCTTAATATGGCTTGCTAACACATCGACCGATATTAACAAGAATTTAAATTCAATGGTCTCACTTATAAACAGTTTATATATATATATATATATAAATATATATATATATATGATACTAGTAGAATAATTTGTATCTATTTATAATCTAATTTAAATGAAATTTAATATTATATTTAAATAAAAAATAAACATAAATATATATAATATATATATATATATATATATGTATATATGTATATATTAGTATATATTATATATATATATATATATAGTATATATATATATATATATATATATATATATATATATATATATATATATATATATATATGTATATAATATTATAATTATCATAAATAATATATATTTTATAATAAAAATAAACAAAATTATAGTAGATATTATATATATTATATATATTCAGATATAGTATATATAATATATGTATACTATATATATAATATATAGTATTATATATGATTATATTATATATATATTTATGACATATGATATATATATATATATATAATATTTATAATTCTTTATATATTTGGACGTAATTATACTGCAAAGTCTAGTAATGCTAAAGTCATTATATTCTTCAGTTCTGATTAGGCGGCTTTATAATATATGTATATATAATCACTATATAGTATTTATTATATAATATACTACTATATATTATTTTGGTATAGTATATATATAATATATAGTATAGTAAGATATATGTTATATATATATAGACGTTATATATATATATAGTATATATATATAGTTATATATAGTATAGTATATATATATATATATTTTGTATCTTATAATAATATATATACTAAGGGAAGTAACATCATAGTATTCAGTATATAGTATAGATGAGGATATAGATAGACGATAAAGATGATAGGATAAGATAAAGATGATATTGTCTATATCACTGTTATTTATATGTATATAGTATATATTTATAAATATACTCAAATATAACGAATATATATATACTATTACTATATATAGTATAATATTTATACTATATATTATTATATCTATAATCTAATATTTTTGTTATATTATAAGTTTAAGAAAATATACGATGTTATTACTATGTAAGATTATAATAATAGATATGCAAAAAATTGCTTAAAACATTTTTTCAAAATTTTTATTATTCACAATATTGATTAAATATGTTTTAAGTATTGGAAATTAAAATAAGAATCTAGTCTATTAATCAAATTCAGTAAATCTAATAATAATAATAATAATAATAATGAGATGATACAATAAAATTCGTAATAATAGATAATAATAATATATAATAATAATAATAATAAATAGATTAATAATAATAATAATAATAATAATGAATAGATAACTGCCTTATTAGTTATTAGTATTAGTTATTATATTATTATTATTAATTATTATTTATTATTATATTATTATTTATTATTATTATTATTAGATTATTATTTATTATTATTAATAATATATCTGTTCGTGACGAAGACGAGAGGAATCGTTAAAAGTGTTACCTAACGATGTGTAAAAAAACTTTAGCTCTCAGGATCTCATTTTAGACAAGAAAACATTCGAAGCACTTGAAAATAATTATCGTTTTGTTAAAGGTTATTTTTCTTTTTTTTTCGTCTTTTTTCTCTTTTTTCTTTGAAAAAAGTTTCAGCATTCTTAGCATAATTTTTATTCACAAATTATTTAGTTATTATTTTTTTTTATGTTAAAATTAGTTTATATACAAACAATGTATATTATTTTATATATACGTAATATTAAATTACGATATATATATATATATATATATTAAAGTATATATGATGATATATATTATATATATATTATAGTATATACTATTATATAATATATGATAATCTATATATATTATATTTAAAAACGTATATTTTTATAATAGTGTATTGTAGAAGTAGAATTTTATTGGATCATGTCAATTATCTGCCTCCAGTTAAGCTCGAGCCAATTTTTTTTTTTAAAAATCTAGCCAATATTCCGAAGAGAATATTAGAAGTTCTCTAGTGCCACATGCGATGTTTTTTTTTTCTTTTACAATATTGAAATGAAAATAAATTAAATATAAAGAATTACATTAAATATACTACGTTTAAAGTAAAGGTTATAGTTAGAGTTACGTAGTTGTTTACATACGATTTGAAACCTAGTATATACGTTAAGTAAAGTTATGATTTTTTAGTTTTACATATATATTTTGAATTTTTTTTTTTTTTAAATTTTAGAGGTGCAAATGACTAATCTAGGATAAAACACTTACCAATTATTGTTTTTACGCAACTTTCTCACCTTCAAATTTTATGAAATGTATTCGAGAATTCATAAATCGATATGTATATGGGAGGTGGAAGCAGATAATCGGAATGCACCTTTTATTTTTTGAATATATTGTATTATATAAAAACTATTCTAAAAGATTGTTACAAATATTATTAGTATTAATATATTTAGATAATAATATATTTATAATTCCCTTTATGGAATTGACAAGAATCGCCTTTACTACTATTTATATTTTTAAATAAAAACAATGATAATCGCGATCGTGGTGTCGTGGCAGACTGGGATCATGTAAGCAGAAAATTATTTTATAGTACACTGAAAAAGAAAAGTTAAACAGCTGAAATGAATTCTGGAATAATTTTTTTGAAAAATGTACAAATACTAAAATAATTACAAAAAAAGATTTAATTCATTTACTAAAACATGTTTTAATTTTCCAATTTGAGAATACACAAAACGGTTCTTCAGCATTTTATTGTATAACTTCGCTCATCTCTCTCATCTCTATATCTTTAGTACTATATATATATAGTATATATATATATTATAATATAGTTATATATATATATATATTATATATATAAGTATAAATAGTATAGTAATATATATTATATATATTATAACTATATAGTATATGATAATATATATAGTATATATATATATATATACCGGGACCTTTTCTGTTTTACGGCTTTTTCAAGTTTTAAATTTTTTCTTTGTTTTTTTTTTTAAATATATTGCTAGCATATGATACTAAAAAATAAATTTAAGTGGTAAGGGACATGATTAAATAAAATATAGTAGGACCCAGGTTACGTTTTACGGCGATGCCCGTAACTTTTTAAAAAAAACTTTTTTTTTTTTTTTAACTAAAGGAATACCAAGGGTAAACCGCAAAAGATGGCAGGAGTCGGGGGTTCCTCTCGGCCTTCCTGGGGAACGACAGGAGTAGGACATTTCCGGCCCCCTGCCGGGAGGTCTGCCGGAACCCACCACACTTTGGTATTACCCACGAGCGTTGGAGTGTCGCGGGCGGGTTCCTCCGACACCCTCCCCTACTGGGGGGGTCAATTGGAAAACGTCCCCGACTCCTGTCTCCCGGTCGGCTACGAGCCCCGCTTAAGAAATTTTTTTAGTTTTTATATTATTTTTTTATTTTTTTTTATTTTTTTTTATTTTTTTAGTCAAATATATATGTTAATAACTTTATATGGCACTGATCTTATCCAAAATATAGTACCTGATTGTTTTATCTGTAAGATTTGTTTGACAAATGTTCAGCCTTTTTGATAATTATTATGAAAAAAAAATGCTTTTTTTTTTTGTTTTTTGGTTTTTTTTTTACATTTTTGTAATAGCTTTATACGCCTGATATCCAAATATGTAATTTGGTTTTTCGTAAGGTGTCGACTTTTCCGGAGATATTTCATTTTCAAAAGCAATATGTTAACAAAAATCGTGGAATTTTTTAAAAGTCTTTTAATAAAACATAACATTCGAACTTTGAAATAATGGTCGTTACCGGGACTGGAAATTCATTTGTTGTATCATCATAGTATCGTGCAGAATATAGTTAACACTGACAAATAAAAAGAAAAAAATTCGAAAAACTTGAACTCCAAAGGCGTAAAGACAGACAAAGTGCGCTATAATGGGAATAATCATTATATTAGTTATAGTATGATATACTTATACGCATCTAGTAATATTTATGCAGGCTAAAATTAATATATCCATACATATGTATATTATATATGATAGTTTTACATATATATATATATAGGTGTATATAAATGAGTAGTAAGTTTTTCTATATCTATTAAATACTATATATATATAGTATAATAATAGTTATGATACAATATGTGATCATGTATAGTGATATATATTATATATATATATATTATTAGAGTAAGTAGATATATGATTAATCATATAAATACCTATAAATCTTTGTTTAGGTAATATATTAGTATACTGAGAGAGAGAGAGGAGAAGAGAGAGAAGATGACGAGCCAGTCAAAGAGTTACAAAGAGAGATGAGTTAGAGTATGAAGGAGAATCGTTGATAAGAGTGTTTAGAAGAGCAAACACGAGTGAAGAAAAGAAGATAGAGCAAATATAAAAGAATGGGTAATGAAAGATCTAGACGATCGAGAAAGCGAGCAAGGATTTTGCGGGAAAACAGAAGATGGAAGTTTTGAAATGAGAGGAGAGGGAGAATTCGCGATATACGAGGATAAAGAAAATGTAATCGGTTTAAATTTTACTATAAAAACACTTTTTCCTTTCAATACAAATATGGAAATTGAGATAATAGATAAAGATTAAATGTAAGTTCAAGTATTAGAAAGATTGGCTAGGTGAGGAACAGAGTAAAGAAATATAGAGTCTTACACCTATTGTTTAGGAGAATGTTAGATGTATGCGATATCGAGCTGAGGGCCACGGAACTGTAAACGTTAGTACTAAGATCCGAGAACGCACGTGACTTAGAGCTAACCCTAAACTTAAGGCCATTCTCAAGGTCTTGAATATTAGTGTATAATTCAAGAAGACGTGCAGTGTAAAGAGAATATTGGACTCAATCATTATTGGGTTTGGCTAAGAGGACTTGTATAAAAGGTTGTGATCGAGGTTTGAGCGGAACACCCATCAGTTATTTGACTCTTCTGCAACCGGTAGCTCGGTGGGAAGGAGCATTCTCCTTGGGCTTAGCTTCCGTCCTTTACCAGTTGATGTAAATCAAGTGCAACCCATTCCTTGGATTAGGGCCTGCCCGTGAGTGGTGGTGTTCAACTGGTAATAATATATATATAATATATAATAGTATAATAAAATATAATAATAATATCAAGTATTGATATTTAAAATATATCCTATAAGTATATATATATATTACTAGATTATAATATAATATATAGTATAATAATAGTATATATAATGATATAAACACCTATCTAGAATACACGGAAAATAACATAAACATCATTAGAATGCTTTACAAAACGAATAAATATAAGATATTATTTATGAATAACATAAAACCTTTTTCTTGTTCTCTTACAACAAATATGGATTAACTTTTGTCCCTTTATATTGGTGTTAGTGCTATGATAAACACTCATAAAAGCCACTTCTGTTAGTCAATATATTCTCACCCCTTGGGGGTTTTTTGAAAAAAAAAAATATTTCGGAAGGAAAGTATGTTTTGAGGTCGATTCATGAGTACATAAACCTGCAACATCAATCTGGATGTACAACGTTGTTGAGTGAGCATGATGACACAAAAACCTAAAACACAATTCCAAACGATTACTATTTATATGTAATTAAAACTTATTTATAAAAATTCGTCAAATTTTTAATAGATATTAGTAGAATGACTTTATTAAGATTGATAACTTGCTCTCAAACTGGTTTGAAAAATAATCAAGAAAAGGAATTGGAATTGTTTTACGCCATTCATTTTACATTGATTCTAACAAGTAGCATTTTCATTTCTTCATTAACCGAAAGCAGAAGCTTCCTTGCAAACTTCATAGTGTTTGAAAACTTTCATGAATGCTCTTGTGTTAAAAATCTATCTTTTAATACACCCACGTTTCAATATCAATAGACGAATGTTGCTGGTCACTAATGATGGAGATTGTAATTGTAGTACATAATTAATTGGTGAGGGAGAATAAAGTTTGAAATCCATAATAAACTTTATAACTACTCGCTCAGTCGAATTGCAGATTTCAAAATGATTTAGGTTATGATGAATTCAATATTGATCTTGATCCATCTAAACTCCTCTGAAGTTCCAATTATTATTTCGAAAAGACTCTCTGCAATCGTTACAATCCTAATCGTAACTTTCCACCATCTTGCTCAACTCATCGTGATAGCTTTTGTCCATTCTACTCAGGAAAATCTTTCAATGTTTCTGTTTGAATTAATGACCGCCTTTGGTGCCAGTAATAAGTGTTACGGCTATTGCTGTTCACCAGTGCCTAAATAAAGTTTTGTTATCTGTATTGATATCTCACACTTGGAATGTGAAACAAAATAGAATCTTACGATACGAAGCCGCTGAGATGTTTTTCGACACTTGAACAACACTATCAGAAGAGTATTTCTCACTGCTCGACTATAATATCCAATATCGTGTTTCTAGTCAGAAGTCCTTATTTATTTTCATCCCTTCACGCGTATCATTGATCTCCGCATAAGATTTCTTCCCTTTCCGTTCTTCTCAGCCCAAATATACTTAAGTAATTTTTAGAACGAGTCAAAACATATGTTTTCCTGTGATTTCTATTAATATATAATTTCCTTAATTTCTGTTTGCCTCTTCAGGTCCTTATTATTATTCTTTGCTAAATTAAACATTAAAGAAGAACTTAAGTCATCGAGTAATTTGGAGAGCTCTTCGTAAGCAAACCGCCTGGTTAATGGCCTTTATATATATAGTAATATATAAATATTATATATATACTATATATATAATATATATATATATTATAATATATATATATATATATATATATATATTAGTAATATATATAGTATATATTGTATATATATATCATACATATAGATATATATTTATATATAATTATATTAATATATATATATAGAGTATATATTATTATATATGATATCATATATATAATATATATATAATATATGTGATATTATTTATATAATTATGATAGAATAAGGTATACTAGATATATATATATATAGTTATATAGCTACGTATTATACTATAATATGTAGTCATATATATAATATTATAATACTATATAAAAAAAATCATATATATAATTATAGTATATATATATTATATATATGTATATATGAACCGATATATAATATGTAATTTATATTATACGATAAGTATAAGTATAGTGTATGTAATAATTTATTCTAAAATATGTATTTGATTATATATATACTGATATATATAAAGTATATATGATACTTGATATAATCGATCTATTCTATAATACCATGAAAATAGATCAGTTATTATTATATACTGATACTATATATGTGTACAAATATAACACCCTGCTGGAAAAATCTGTCTCATACTCAAAGAGATTTTTAAAAAACTGAAAGATCTTTTTCTGTAAAATTTATTAAAAAGAGAGTTTAATTTTCGTTTTAGCTAATTTGATACCTAAGACTTCACAAGACGGAAGTGAATACACCTTAGATAATATACTAATCATCTCTCTAATTAATATCAAATCCAGCCCTACGCTTATACACTTATTATTATTGTATTATCAATCATAACTATTTTATTATAATTAGTGAGTGATATTTGTCAATATGCATTTTATATATATTATTGATAATATAAATATTGTGAGTTACAATTATTATTATTTATTATTTATAGATTAAATCACCGGGCCTAATGAATATTATATCTGATTTATTATTAATTTTGCTATTATTTAAAATGTATTATTATTATTATTATTATTATTACATATTATAGTTATTAGTATTATTATTATTATTATTACTTATTATTATTTCATTATTATTACTTATTTATTTATTAATTAAATTACTTATTATTATTATTATTATTAACTCTTAACTTTAACAAGTCATCCAGATAGATTAATAAAGGTAGTAAGTAATATAGTTAATATTATTATATATATATTAGTAATATATTTATTTTATATATATATATATATACTATATATATATATATATAGTATATCATTAGTACTAGTATATATATATATATTATATATATTATAATAGATTCGAGTTATTGACCTGGAAATCTATTTGGAATGCTTGTAAGTTAAGAGGTTTAAGTGGAAATAACTATAATAAATAATAAACTAATATATAATAAGTAATAATAATCGAATAGAAAATAATGAATATAAAGCAATAATAATAAGGACATAATAATAGATAATAATAATAATCAATAATATCATGAATAAAGACAATAATTGTGATAATAATAATAATAATAATAAATAATAATTGTAATTATAATTAAGTTTATAATGAATGCTTAGTAATAATAATATAAATAATATCAATTATTAATACTAAATAATAATAATATAATAATAATAATAATAATATAATTAATAATAATATATAATGAATAATAACAATAATAATAAGTTTATAAGCTAAGGCGATGAATAATTAATAGAGAGATTGATTGTAAAAAATCTGTAAATTAAGAGGTGTTTCACTTTCCGTCTTGTGAGTCTAGGTATCAATTTGCTAAAACGAAAATTAAACTCTCTTTTAAAACATTTCAGAAAAAAAGATCTTTTCGTTTTAAAATCATCTTTGAATTCATTATGAGACAGATATTTTCGGTGTTATAGTAATATACAATATAGTATATAATATATATATATATATATATATATATATATACTATATATATATAGCGTTATAATAGTAATAGAAAAAATATTAAAATAATTTTAACTTTAATTATAACTTTAATATAATTAAAGAGGTTTATAGAAAAAAAATGTATATATAATAGTCTTACTATATATATATATATATATATAGACTTAACTAGATTTTAAAAAATATTTTTTTTAAATAAAATAAAAGTTAATATAAAATTAAGCTATATATATATAATATATATATATATATATATATATATATATAATTATATATATTATATATACTATATATATATATATATATATATATATATATACTGTATATATAGTTATTATATATATAATATAATATATAATAATATATAATATATATATATATATAGTATATATAATATATACTATAGTATTATATATATAATATAATATATATATTATATATAGCGTATAATAATAATATATATATATCCTATATGAATATATATATATATATAAATATATATATATAGTTATATATAACTATATATAACTATTAGTATATATATATATATATGATATATATATATACTTATATATTATATCTATATATATAATATATACATTATACAAAGGCCATAACCAGGGTTTGCTTGCGAAGAGCTCTCCAAATTTTATGATGACTTAAGTCTCTTAATGTTAATTTAAAAGAATAATAAAAATAACAGGCAAACAAAATTAAGAATTTATATTAATAGAAATGAGGAAAACATATTTGACTCGTAAAAATTACTTAAGTTTATTGGCTGAGGAAAGAACGAAAGGAGAATCTCTAGCGGAGACAATGATACGAAGGGTGAAATAAATAAGGACTTTTCTGGATTGAAACACGATATATTGGTATAAGCCAGCATGGAAGAAAAATTTTAAGTGTGTCAGTTGTCGAAAACATTCAGCGGTATCGTATCGTAAGTTCATTTTTGTTCACATTCATGTGAGATACAATACAGTAAAAACTTTATTGGCACTGTGAACACAATTAGGTACTATTTTAGGTCACCAAAGGGGTCAATTATTTAACAGAAACATTGCAAAGATTTTCCTGGAGGTAAAATGGACAAAGCTATCACGATTGAGTGAAGCAAGATTGGTGGAAAGTTACGATAGATTGTAACGATTCAGAGAAAAAGTAAAATGGGCTTGTAATTTGTTTGATTAAATTATCAAATAGAAGAAAAGTGGATTTTAAAGCAATAGTCAAAAAACTAAAATCATTTGAGGTCTGCAATGACGAAACAAAATGATGATAGAATGAGAATTGATTTCAACTTCTAGTTATCCACCACTCTAACATTATGACAACATACATCTCCATCATTAGTGCACAGCAGACATCTCATTTTTTTAATTATATTGAAAACGTGGTTTGTATTGATAGATTTTAACACAAGCATCAATGAAAGTTTTCAAACACTATGAAGTTTGCAAGGAAGCTTCTGCTTTCGGTTAATGAAGAAAATAAAATTGCTACTTGTTAGAATCAAATGTAAATGAATGGCGTAAAACAAATTCTCAATTCCTTTTTTTGATTATTGTTTCAAACCAGTTTGAAGGAGCAAGTTCATCAATCTTAAATAAAGTCATTCTACCTACATCTGTTAAAAAATTTTACGAATTTTATAAATAAGTTTTAATTATATATATAGAAATCGTTTGGATTGGTTTAGGTTTTTGTGTCTATCTCACTCACAACGGTGTACTCCAGATTGATGTGTTTATTCTGAATCGACTCAAAATCATACTTTCTCCATTCACTGTGAACTCTGACTACAGAATTTGGTTTGTGAGTGTTTATCATAGCTACACAATATAAAGGGAAAAAGTTAAACTCATTTTGTTGTTAAGAAGAACAAGAAAAAGAGTTTTTTTATTCATAAAATAACAATCTTGATTTTGGTTTTGTAAAAGCATTTTAAATGATGTTTATGTTATTTCCTGTAATTCTAGTATTTATATATATATACTATATATATGAATATTATATATATATTTAGTAATATATATATATTATGTTATATATCATTAGTATATATATATATATATATATATATAATATATATATATATATTATATATTATATATATAGTTACAGGTATGAACCACCATC
>JABUQX010086834.1:0-25000 GCA_015478945.1 Trachelipus rathkii
CACATTCCTTTCACACGCTTCTCTCTACATCTTTTTCACATTACTTTTAGTACTTGAACTTATTCTCATTCTATACTAGTGAGTTAGCAGAACCTACCTACTCCACCTTATTTTTTTATCTTTATTTTCTCGCGTTATGCTTGGCCCACTCACTCACCACTCCTACACCTCTCATCACTTCTCCGGCTCCATGTGAGCTGTATCTTCATCTTACTGTCTTGAGTCTCACTTCATTCTTCACGCGTTCTTTGCTTTTTCACTCCTTTATACTATTCTTTGCTTGTCATCTTACCTTAGCTGGTACCTTAATTCTCCTTCTTTATCCGACCTCTGATCATTCACTTCAGGTTTCCCTGTTTTTTCATATCCCCCTATTCTCTTCTCTACCTGCTAGTCTGATATTTTCACTTATCCCCACCACTCGTATTAATATTTTCTTATCTTTATTCACTTAGTATGCACTTGTACTTGTGTCTTGTCACATGGTCTCTTCATCACCTTGTATGCCTCGTCACATTCCCGGTCACGCTCACCTTCTGGTCACTTATTTGACTACACACTTCACCCTATTTATATTATTTCTATCTCTCACGTTACCTGATTGCATTATTATTTTTTACATATCATTTCATCTTTTCTTTTTACTTATAAGAGTGCTAAACTGTCTTGCCTCTAGAGTTTTTTTTCTTACTCACCTTTAATTATATGTCGCATAATATTTGTGTTTTTTTCTATTACTTCTGTATTTACGTATTATATGATTATAGTTTTCTCCACGGTCTAGCTCTCTTACTTATTCTATATTTTCATATATATATATATATTTGATATATATTATATATATATATATATATCATATTTATATATTATATATATTCTCTTAATCTTTCTCTTCATCTCTTCTCATATTCTTTACTATATATAATATAATTATATATATATTATCTATAAAATATTTTCTTTAATTAGAATTGTTTTAATATATATATCTTTAATCTATTATTATATTATTATCTATATCTAATATATAATTACTACCCCGGCAGGAGCTTTCGCTGTCCGTTGAGTACCAGCTCTTATTTTATGGCCGACTAGCTACCTACGATACTTCTACAGAACACTCATTTACTTGGACGATATATATGGTATTCCGCCGCCCGTCCTTCGAAGTTTCATTACTAAGGTTAACGGGTTTTCGCCCTTTATCAAGTGCATAGCATTCTTTCACTCTTCCTTGTAAAATCACCTCCACCTCGTATCTTAGCACATGAGACTGTCTGAAGAAGAAACAGGATGCCGCTTTTACTATGATAGGAGCAAAGAATATTCACCTGCTGGCCCCAAGTTACTAGAGACACGCACCAAGTGAGAGAGCAGCGGGTTGGACTAGCCTGTCTCCCTTAACTGGGCACTTTTCCTATTAATTATTGATCTTCGGTGTTTTTATTATACTTCTTTTTGGCAAAGTAATGCATTTTTTCACTATTAGCCATATCTTTTCATTTAATTATCCCTTTGTTTTTTAATAAGACCAACGTCCTTAATATTTTGTTAATATTCCTCAATAAATTTCTTTATTCCATCTATCTCATTCTTTTTCTATTTATTATATATAACATTATATAGACAATAGAAGAAAAACGACTCCGATTTTGGATTATGTTGCTCTCTTCACAGGGTCAATTTAATTTATGGATTGCACAGAATTTTGAATTTTATTACAATTTTAAATTCTTTTTATTAATTAAATATTTTCTTCTTTTTATAATTTTTTAACAGCTTATATGGTTATTATATTATATATATTATATATATATTATAATATATATTTATATATAATTTTATATATATATATACATTATATATATCTTATATATTCTAATAATTTTTAAAATAAATTATTTATCTTTTATATTATATATATATATATATAATGTAGGGGAGATGGTTGATTGAATAGATTTGGGAAGTTGTATAACAAACGTGGATCATGTCTGATTATTGTTTCATGATTAGATAATATACATATGTATAGCATGGATCCGAACATTTTTTGTTTTATAAGATTTTTGCCTTATTGCTATTTTCCTAATTTACTTTTAATTAATATTAGCAAGTTCTCGTATGAAATAAAGCAAAAAATTTGGAAAGAACATTTTATTATTCTAATAATAGAGCTTCACAGCACAGAATAAATTATATATATATTTATATATATATATATATTCTTATATATATATATTAATTATATTGTTAATATGTATTGATGTAATTTTATAGGTATATTATTTTATATAGAGTTTGTTTATATTCAAAATATAATAAATATAATAATTTAGAAAAAATGGCGTATTTAGATGTTAAATTAAATACTATCACGATGCATTATATTAGCCTAATTAGAATTAGGCTTTATGTTATTTATTAAATATCTTTATATAAAATTTATATCACATTAAGTTGTTACAAATCCAAGGGTTGGAGGTTATTAATTATATATCTCATCATTATCATCTTATATTTACGTCTATATATTACTAATCTGGTGTACTTGGTTTAGTGCGTGTGTCAATCTAATCCTGATCACCTATTCATTTCTTAAATACTACTACTGCCACAAGAGGTCCGGAATACCGTCGAGCATAACACTTTGGTAAAGACTGTTGTTCTTTTGAGTGTGTGAGCGAGAGCGGCTGATACTATGTACCACTTCACTATCGAATTTTCTATCTATCTCATTACCAAATATATTATATATCTATATACTATATATCTCTATTATTATTATTAATATTTATATTATTTATATCTATCTATTATATAATTCTACTCATATATCTCTTAATTATATATATTAATATATCTACTATATATATAATCTATATATATATTATATACTATTACCTACCCCTCCCCTCGCTCCGGACCTCGAATCCTTTTTGGTACTCCTGGATACTATTTCACTAGCTTATCGACATACTTGTATCCTAACATCCATATCATACTTCTTAGCTTCACCTCCTTCATCTTGGTCTATGTCTTTGCAGAGAAACTAATATAAGAACGCCCTTTTATACTTATATATGGTATCTATCCGTGCATTAACACTATTACTTATATAGTACCTTCCTATTCTTTATTGCTTTTTTATTTATCTTATATTACTTCACCGCTCATATACCTAACTAGGGTTCATTACCCTTTTTTGCGTCCCCACTCATGGCCACGTTTGGCCGCTTCGTATTTTTGCACACCCCTTTCTATTTTAGCTGGGTCACTGTTCTTATCCTAGATGTAACACGTATTATATCAAGCCCTAACCACTTATAATATTATTTTGTCTGAGACTTTACTATTCTGGTTTAGTTTAATACAATGAGGTGCAGTATACTCACTATTATAATATATATAACTGTTTGCCGCAGGTGGAGCCCTTTATTAATTCATAAGCGGACCTTTGTCATACTCCTATTGGTCCTTCTTAATCCCACCTTATTTCTAGGGTGATTTGTTGCGTGGAATTACATTTAACTGAGTGATCCTATTTTGAGTCATGTCCTGTTATTTATTTATTATTTGGAGGCCTAATTACTTATTCTCCACTGACTGATATATCCGTGAGCTACTTAGTGTTTTAACCTAATTAGCGATATTTACACTTATTCGAGTGTGAGTGTTATTATCTTACTGAGGCTTAACTTTCCGACTCATTATATCTTATATTGTGTACTGATCTCATCACTCAGTAGTAGATGTTTATCTTATCTTATTTGTGTTTGTCTATTCATTTTCTCCCATACTATTTTCCAGGGTGTTACTACCTCATCTCACATTATTTCTGAGCTCGTCATACTTTTATTTCATCATCATATATCCTCTCTGCTTGGGAGTCTACTGAGTATGCTTTCTCTGTTATATCCATTTTCCCCTTATTACTCACTCCTCAGATTATGTTACTTATCACCTCATGCCATATGAATTTGGTTAAATTTTAGCTTGTTTTTAATCTCCCTGACTTAGACTATAAATAATCGTTCATAACTTTTTAAGTTGTGTTCAATTGACTAGTCACTCTTATTAATTCATGTTTATTTACTAGACTTCGCCCATCATACCATGCCATGCATTGAATGTGGCGTCCTAGGACGCCGCACTAAATGTTTATTCTTTTCATAATTTTCATTACTCCTCTTATCTATATATATAATTCTAAATCTAATGTATTATATCATATATTTATATCTATATATATATATATATATATATATTATATCTCTATATATATATATTACTTCATATTATATATTATCATATTAATATTAATATTCATATATCTATATAATATATATTCATATATTCTCTTCCATTACTTATATATATATACTATTATCTATATATATTAATATATATCTTATCATATATATATCTAATCATCTATATCATCTGGTACATAGTATTAATCCTCATAATAACTATTTACATACTATGCTACTAACTTTCATTGCTGTCATATTATTTTCCGGTGTTATATTAATATTATCATCGATTATTCTTTTTCTGCTATATTAAATATCTATTGTAAAAACTTATTTACATCTTGATAATTTGAAATTACATAATGAATTTCATCTAAGTTCTCTCGATTAAAAGCCCGATCCCAGTTTATATAGTTTTATTGTGAAAGGGCGAAAGTACATCAGTAAAGATAGAGAGGAAAAAGAGAAGCAAATTTTTCTATAATATTAAAACTTTTTATTATATATATCTATTTTACTAACTATTTCTAATACAATTATAAGTTAATTATTATCCTGTTTTGACAGCATATGCTATGACTGATCTTGCTATATTGGTTGTCCGTAATAAGAGTGACGTGTACTTTTGTTGGCGCGCCCTTTGTTTGAATGCAGTGATGAGTATTGTCCCATTTGCATTTAGCCGTATCCACTATAACTGTCACTGCCAATTATATATACATAGTTGTGAATTAGTTTTCAGGATCTAGATTTATTGTATCCTTGTGAGAGGTATTACTGACTTGTAGCTAATTGTATCCTTATGAGTGATCATACACTTTATTCTATGAAAGAATGTTGCCGAGGCATCGCCACGTCATAGAAAATTATCTTTGAAGACCTGAGTTTCTGCTGGGTTGACAATCGTGCCTACGGTGTCTGGATACAATATTACTATATTGTACTCCAACAGATGTCCTTCTGTTTGCACTCTTTTCTATTGTCGTCGTCGGACCCTTTCAAGACGTAGTTCCACACTCTAACTCGTGTGCCTTCTTAGTTACCTTATGCGTAAAGTGACCACTACGTGACGGTTCCACTCTCTTACAATCTAATGCCTTTGCACTTTTGACCGCTCTTGCTCCGCAGTGTTTGAGAAGAGAATGGCTCGTTAGGTGTTCAATACAGTCAAGTTATTGTAGCGGTGGGATTTTTGTCCTTAACCGTGTTATTTGTTCTTTCTTGGACGGCTGAGATAATTGGTTATCTGCTAATCATCATTTCGAGAGTGCTATTTCCCTCTCTCATTTATATATCGAGTCACGTTGCTCTACACTTATCTCCTCGCACTATCCTTTGCATATGTTACCAATGGGTATTTTCTTTATCAACTCTTATTAATTCTCGGCCATCAAATTTATATTCCTCTTTGACGCATTACACATTCCTTTTGCCGCAGTGAACTAATAATGTTCTGTTTTGGTGTCACACAAAACAATAACTTTTTTACATAATTGTAGATAGCGATGTGGTTCTTAGTCGAGTATCATTTATAGGCTACAGGTCTGACGTATTAGCCCATAGATTCGGCCTTTGTTGATAGCCATACCTCCTTACTCTCTGCAAGGCAATATCTTGCTCCTGTGGATGCGACATGGCTAAAACTGTAATTTTAAAGCAGTAATTGCCTAGGTTAACAATTACTGATTTGGACATGTCGACCAAAGCATATTGAGCTAAAGGAATGATATGTTTGAACATTCAATGTATATGATATTGATATTTATGAATATTAATTCATTCTTTATTATTCTTCACTTTTACCATCGTGATGCCACATTTCCTAGGATGATTTATAGTTCGTCACTCTCGTGACACACTCTTTACATTTTTTATCATCATTTCTGGCGCTACTGAGTGTTTGGCGTGACGGCCTCGTCTGGACTCGATTTGTCTTGTTGCTATGAAACTACACGGTAGTAACGGTTCGCTGACCACGCCACCAAAGGAGCTGCACCTCTCCTTCCATATACTGAGATTTTGTCCACATCTCTAATATACTTGAACATCCAAATTAATCACTCTGGGTGACACAAGATACTGCCATATAGAATTCATTCTTTACCTCGGTTTCCTATTACCGATTGCCTTCGCGTGCTTAAGTGAGGCCGCACTTGTTCACTTCCTGAGTAACTCTTCCTACTATCATCCCCCATCCTGTGTTACTACGCTATTCTCGAGCTTTTGTTTAAATTTCTACTGTGGTTTTATTCAAGTCTCTGTCGATTCTCTATATTGTTCCTTTTTTTTCACCATGACACTCATGGTCACTAAGTAATTTCTAAGAGCTTAATCATATATTGAAAGAGAACCTTAGATCAAACTTTACACACATAATTTACACATACTTGACTTTTGATTTTTACATGCATTCCTACATAACGTGTCAGTACAACATGTTGTCATAGCACCACTATACTAATTAATATATGTTATTTAACGAAACTCTATACTCCAAATACTTAATCTAATAATTAATGGCTGATGTTTTTGGTGGCGTCTTTTATTTATTCATTATATTTCATACAACATTCTTACCTCCCACTCATTTTAATTTGCTCGGTTAACTATCCATATCGTTTATTGTGATATAAAATTATAAATAACTATATACTTCCACACTATTTTTAACTTTAATAATTAGAATATTTAATTCATCATACCAAATGGTGCGAAAGTGTTTAAAATTTTTTGCTCTTTTAGCAGAAATAAGCAAATGAATCGTTAATTGTATGCGGAGTTTATTGTGAAGTCTAGCTTACTTCTAGTGTTCCTCACGTATAAGGGTCAATTTCCTTCTGGTGTATCCTCCATCTGTTTCACTGTAGTCGATATTAAGCTACTTCCATGTAGTTTTTTTTTTTTTTAAGTATATATAACCTTTTTGTGTAGTTCTAAGCATTCACTAGCTTTCTCTAGATGTAATGATCCTCTCACATTAAGTGTTCAGGTCAGGTCTCTTGTTGTCTTTTTGATATATTTCGTGTATGTCTAGAAAGTTACATATCGATACCTCCATTCTTCAAAATATATAATTTATTTTATAGGATTCTGTTATGTCTCTATGGCATCTTTTGTTGTTTAGTTGGCTGTGATTTTGTCAATATCCATTCAGGGATTATCGCCGAATGATCGATGTCTCTCCCGATGGCGAACTCTCATGAGTGTTCGCCATGGTAGCGTATACAGAGGCAATTGCTGTTGTCTACATTGATTGTATATTTTGTAGTGTGTTGTATTTCTAAGATGATAGCTTTTCCTGAAATTGCATCGCTTGGATAATTAAAGAATTTTCTAAGTAAATGTGCTATTTTACCACCGTGAAGAGCAAAGTTCTTGGTTTTGCACTGTGTTTATTGTAATAAAATTAGTTAATCATATTCTCAATAAATCGTTTTCAGATTATTCGATAAAAGATTGTTTACAGCATAGCGAAATCTTGATTTATTTTGGATTTACATATAGGTCTAAATGAACCTGTCACTAAGCTGTGATATATTTCATAACCAAGTATAATTAAATTAATATTACATATATTTTCTTTTCTCACGAGTGAACCATCTTTTATCCAAAATGTAGATGCTGTGCATTTCAATCTCTCCAGCTATGCTTCAAATGGTCTGACCAAAAGTCATTACTGATGGGCTTGTGTTGTTGATATTCTGTTATATATTAGGATATATTTGAAAGTGGAATTTTTAGTGAGATTTTATTTGTGTCACAAATAGAGTGACAGATCTTCAAATGAATTGTTTTTTTCGACTGTTTGACCGGTGCTCATTAGGTGATTGTTGCAGAGAGTCTCTTATTCAAATAACGTCTTTTATGCATATTATTAATTTTGAGGTGTTACATTAGTCGACATAATATTTTGTCTATGATGATTACGTTTGTAATTAATTGATGGAATTGGTTGTTGTTTACTTATATGAAATGTGAGAGGTAATTAATAATTTGATTCATCTATACCTTTAGGTTATTAATAATTGGAATCTAAATCTTTATCATATCCTCTACACTTTAATATTCTGTTAACAGCGCATGTGGGGTTCCTATCAGATTAATTACCAAGGTTGTACATCTTTAAACCGACATTTGCGTGGATACATGTTTCCCTTATGGTTGTGCGATGCGTACCGAGACAGAGGTGAGTATATTATGAGAATTGGCCCCATCTAGTGCGTTTTTTTTGAAATCGAAATATTCGTGCCCAGTGAGTGTTGGTAAAGACCGCTCTAGAGTAGTGTTCTCTTCTTACACCTCTTTCTAAGATGGACGGGAATGGCTTTAGTGGTGTGCGTTTATGTATGTTTTTGCAAATATCGGAAGTTGGGGAGACTCTACCGTCAGTGGCGATGCTTCGCCTACCTTTTGGTTTCTAATGTGGTGTACCTGCTGATGGGCGATAACCTTTGAAAATTTCCACCCTGTACATATCCTCTCGGGGTACCAAAATGAACCGGTCTGCGTTCACCAGAACCTCATTGTGTTGTTTTAACTCGACGTTCGACTCTGTGGGTCTTCTATGGCGAGTGTAGTGATATCTCTGACCTGCTTCCATTTTACTTATTCTCTCTATTTCTTACGTCAATAACATTTTATTTTCGACTCGCTTTTGGTTCTAAATTCTTTTTTAAACCTGAAGGAAGAAGATTTGTATCTAAAGCAAAACATATTAACTAATTTTGATAAATTTTATCTTGCTTGAGTTTGAGAATCTGAAAGCGTTCGTCGATCTGAATCTTAATCAAGGTGACTTGTATCACACAAAACATACTTGCTCTTGAAGTCTAAAGGCTTCTCTAGGGCACTTTTTTTCTCTATACTATTGTATACACAACGATGATTTTTCCATTGATCAATGCTTTCTACCTATTTTTTTTCTTTATATTTATTTAACATACATTACTTTTCTCTATGATTCTCATTATTGTGGAGATTAACCAGTGATGCCTTAACTATTATTTTTTATGTTTGAGTCATGTTGTCTGTATCATAGTGAGTTTATGTATTGTTATTTGTAATGTAGGTTATGAGAGTTGGAGCAGTCAATAGTATTCTGAGGTTCCTGAAGACTTTATAATTATGCCATTATATATGTCAGGTACTTGTTGCCAGACGTATTACGCTTCAAAGAGGCTTGCCCTATAGGGTCAAATTTCTTATTTTTTTTTAATTAAGGATCTCATATCTTTTATTGTGTCTTTCGCATTATACTACACTATATATTGATTTTTTACTATTCAGTATCGCACCATTATCACATATTATTATGTTAAGATTCCTTTTTATATAGCTGATTCTCTTGTTAGCATCATCTATAAAAATTATCTAATTTAACAGCATAGATTTTGTTTATTCATAATTAAGTACTTTCTGCATCTGCAGTCAGATCTGGAGTATTTTTTTATTGTCGAATGGATCGAATATTCGTTTACTTTTTGTGTTCCGAGAGCATTTTGTTGTTTTTCGTATTGTGCATCCGGGAAATATCTGGAGACTCTTTACCCTGTTGCTGCATGCTCCCGAATTGAGTCTGATAACCTGGCGAAAGTTTGTGTCTACTGGAGTCGAGTTAGCCTACCCTGTTTCATAGTGGCGGTTGAGGAGCATCAAAATTAATTTGAGTCAGGAGGATCAAAAAACCTTTGATGATATTTTGTGTTAAATCGATTAGTAGAGTGGTTTAATTTTTCGATGACGTACGTCTTGTGTCTATGTTGAGTGTTGTGGTGAAGATATTATGATTGTACAATGAGTATGCCTTATTATCTCGGTCTTGCCATAGTTGATGAGTAGTAGTATCTGGTGCCAATTTGGGGTAGTGGTTTGAGTGGTGAGGTTGTGTGGTCACTCTGTTTGAGACTTCTTGTATATGGTTCGTGTGGCTGCAACAACATTTGTATTTAGCGCTATTTTTCGTGCAGCACTTGTAGCGTGCGTCATTATGCCTAATGGAGGGATTCTCTAATTAGTGAGCGCGATTCTTGCCTTGAGTTGATTTCGTGTATGTGCCATGGACTGTGAGAGTAGTGTATGATGTTCGGCACGCCTTCTCGTATTCGCATATCTCTATTAGTTCAATGTATAGCGATGCGCTCTGATCTCTCTTGTGAGATAGGTAGTATTTTATGGGCTCGAGAGATTGATTATTTTACTATCTTTAATGACTATAAATGAGATAGTGGTTCTGAACGGATAAATGGAGAGATAAATTGTTTTTTGAAAACATAAGCAACCAAATGTGTTTCTATTAGTAAACGGTGATTATGACGTTTTGGACTAAGCTTTTGAGTGGAGCTGAAGGTAGAGTGTCCGGTGCTAAAGATGGAGATGGTGAGAGAATGCAGGAGGCGTGAATTGACGATAGAGAGAGTGATTAATTCCGTTGTCATATTCATCGTGAAGGATTTGGTTTTGCGATGTGAATTTGAGGGAGTTCTTTGAGAGTTTTTTTATATGATTTATGGTAGGGTGTGATCCGATAGGGTTTGAGTACGGGATATGCGCTACAATGCGTGAATTCGTGTTCTTCTTCTAGAGTTTGTGTTAATGCATGGAGTCTAGCAAGAACGGCTACGAGTTGTTGTTAATATCGATATTGCTGGACAGATCGGTAAGTTGTATGTGTTTTTTAGATTCTTTTGTATTCTGATTAAGAATGTACAGTAGCAGCGAGGTTGTCTGCTCTGAGAAATAAAGGGAACTTACGATTAAGAGGCAATGCCCATAGTCCGAGCTTTGCAGTCCAGCAGATGGATTGTGGCCGTGCTGACTGTTTTTTAAGGATCTACCGTATGGCTAGGATGTAGTGGTCATTACGAGTGGTCTTGGGAACCTTTAGTATGTATAGGGTTGTCTGTTAGTTGACCTCGTTCACTTTAATGTATTTAGTGTAACTGGTGGAGTGGTTACCGGGTTGGTCTGGCGAGATACAGCAGGTATTAGTATTTTTTAGTTGGTCAAGTTCGAGTGCTGTACACTGTATTTGGAGATTTTCTTTGTTGCGAATTTATGTTGATCGCTGTCATTGTGTTAATGTGTTTGTGGTGGGAGTATATGGAGTTTTTTGTGTGGACTGTGGGGTATAGATATGACGATCAGATATTGAAAAATTAGCGACGATCTTTGATGTACAATTTTTTATACACGGTGTTCTGCGGTTCTTATAGCTTAGCTGAACGGATGGATGAATGGCTACCGGGTCCGGTGTGATCCAGTTAGTAAGGTAGCGTTGGGTTAGTTGAAGATTTTGTTCGGCTTGTAATACCGCACAGCGGGTTAACGTGCATCAGCGATGAGTGAGATGATTCATCATGCAACGGTACGGAGGTGTGGGACGTCTTATGGTGCGCTCCTTTTGTCAAACTCGTGTCCGCATGGCGCGAGTACGTAATAGTGTTGATACTGATTCGGCGTAGTGAACTGGTATTCGAGGATTTTTTAGCGTGTCAGTGCGGGATACTAGTGAGTCTTATTAAGATTTACTAGACTATCTGAGAGGACTTTGTGATCGTAACAACCTTAGACGACGAGATTCATTAGAGAGTGTCTGTGTTGGATGTAGTTATTCTTTGTGAGCGAGGAGAGTAGTTCCCACGCCGTGAGGATCTTTGAAGGAGTATTTAGTAATAGATAGTGAGGAGAGTTCCTTCCCTACATTGGTGTTCATGTAACTTAAACTTAGAACATTTATTGGTGGTAGCTTGGTTCAGTTGTGTTCAAAAGCGCGTAGGGCTTTCTTTTCTTTTGCTTTTTCTTTACTTTTTTTTGAGTCTTTTGGTTTTTGTTAATCCTTGTCGTCTGGGGCTCATGTGGTGGATGATGATGTGATGATGATGATGTGACATATAGGTGGTAATTAATTTATATTATCATTATATTATTATTATTTAGGTATTATATATTATATATAGTATATATATAGAATATTATAAATAATCCGGGGTATATAATATATTAAATTATTATTAATTACATAATAATAGCTAGTCTGGACCCGACAGGCGACTCTTCCTGAAATGCAGTTTCATGATAGTTTATATTTTGACCCGATCTTACATTAATGAAAATTTCTGTGAAGTAAAATATTATTCTAATCTCCTATTAAAGGGAATCAAACCATCACTTACCCGATAGCTGTACCTTTCATGCATTGGGTAAAAGTAAAAACCTTGCCTTAATATAGGCTGTAGTTTTAAATTTAGAGATCCCTCTTGAGTTACTTTCTCTTGTTCTTCGTACTATTTGTTCCATAATTTGTATTTCGTTACGTTTTGATGGATAATTCTTATTTAGAACCTTGTTATTTTATTAGCACACATTTCTAAGTGTCATTTTTCTCAGTATCTATGAACAGCCCTTGTAGACTCACACACTCTCTTATTCAGCGTGAGAGTTGTATATAGAATTGCGATACAGATAATAGTACCATGTGAGAACAAACCTAGATGCATTTAAAATAAATTTTTAATCTTTCTATATATAATGTCTTAATATGTAGAACCCTTTTTTAATATTATTATGATGTGCCTTTTATCTAATTAAATGTTTTTATTTCATTAAGTTTAGCTATCTTTTACATAATATACTGGTTTTCCTCAATTTGTGCAGTTTTACCGCTAAAAATCACTAAGCTTATAAAATAAAATCATATACATTGTGTATACCTTATTATCGCTTCATTTATCAAAATAAAAGAAAACATTAAGCTATTTTTTAATTTTTAATAGTCTGCATTAAAGTTATAAAGACATGAAAATAAGTGATAATAGCAAATTTAACGTAAACCAAACCCCGAATTAAATTTTATAGCAAATTATTTTTTACGTTTTAGACTGATTTCCCTGATTAAATCTTCTGATTGATGTTTCTCCAGTCCGGCTCCACCCTTTTTCTCACAATTACTGCATAAGATAGATATTTAACTTCACATAAGTCTGAATTATATGTAGCATGTTGAAGAATTAATCAAATAATGATAAAAAGGATAACGTAATATTTATTTATTTGAAGACCATAAAAGAAGTAGAAGCAAGGGTTTATCGCTACTACATCTGTAACATAAGCCCAGACTCTTACTTTGAGCAACTCGCTCAATTATTGGTTTGTACATAATATTATTTATACATCACTTGAACATAGAAATGATCTTCCATTGTACATAAGATTTATGCCAATCTTTTTAGTACTTTTCTATCTAAATTAACCTGGTTTTTTCTAATGACACTTATATATACCTCTTCACCTTATTACTACTAAAATTAACTTTAGTTTTATTTTGGGATTGTTCTGCTTATTACGCTATACTATATTTATTATAGAATATTATTTTTGGTTTATTATAAAAATTAATATTAGTTTATTATATGAAAATATGTATATATTTTTACTGAAATTTTTTCTTTAATAGTGAAATTATTATTTTTAATAATTTATTCAATATGATATATTTACTACAATAAATGTTAAATTTTAATTGATTGGGTTACACTTAACGTAACTAATTTATTACCGTAGTTTCTCGTTCAATGAAGACATAGGAAGTATTAGTCATGTATAAATATATATATATCATATAATATATATAATGCAAATACCCCGGAAGTATTTTCGGGAATGTGAAAAATCTAAGTTAGAAATTTTTAGTAAATCGTTAATATGTCATAAGCTCTTATGTACAGTCATTCATAACTACATGTGGGCGTAGCTTATTTAACTACATACTCGTAATATTAATCATTTATACAATATGGGTAGCACTAGGAGTGATTTAATTAAGTTATAATTTCATTTTATTATCTACTTATTATGTAGCTAACTCTCATTATAACTCTTTATTTTTTTAGGCAAGTTTAATAAAGTCTATGGACCATAATTTTCATTGGTTAATTACTTTAAAATTTCCAAATTCTACTTATAACCTGCCAAGAAAGTAAGAATATATAAAAAATTTGCAAAAATTCATAGATTTTTTTGTAAGAATATGGCATGCAAATATAGAATATTACTTTTCATGTGAAGAAATATATTGACATCCTATTAAATCTATCAAAACTGGTGATAAGTAAATGAAATTAAATTATTGTCCCTATCCATTATTATGCTACTATTTAGTGTATAAAATCTATTTTAGATTTTCTAATGCAGGGAGGGTATAGTATTATTCTATCAAGTTTAATGGCTAAAGTACATTATTATTTACCATAATTTGAAAGCATATATTTTATATGAAATAATATTATTGTTTCAATTATGTTTATATATATAATTTTTGCTTAATATTTTCTACTTCTACTTAGATTTTTTATTCTAATATATTCATTTTTGTATACTCCTATAATTGCCAATTCACTATATCTCTTCTACCCAAAACAAATGAAGTCTTTTAATGCGTCATAGATCTAATACTCGGTGAGCTGTACTAAGATTCCCACTTATCTTTGCATTAAATTTTTCCTTGAATCGAAAACAAAGCATAATTGTTTTTCTTTTGTTTATTATCTATATTTGTATCCTTTAAATTTAATATTGATATTTGGTTTTTTCCCTATATCATTGTTATTCATGATTCTATAGTATGTTTTTCTTTTATATTCACGCATTTTCTTATTTATCGCTTACTCATAGCAGTAGCGCGGTATTTTGAGATAAATTAAAACTCTCTTATCGTTTATTCTAAAATTAACCTTTTCAATAGTTTCAGACGCAATTTATTTTATCTTATATGCGGAATAGATATTTATCGTTAGTGATTTATACCTGCTAGAAAATTTCTACAAGCCATTCTGATTTTATTTATATACATATTATTATTTATATATTAAAAATCATGATCTATAGATACAAATAATTAATTTAAATTTATATAAAACTTGAACTGCTGAACCGAATAATTTTTTTGGCCTGCTCCAACAAACTCATAACAAAGGACGTACGCACTCTAATCGATAAGAGTAAAAAATTAAAAGATGATGAAAAATCTAAATTAACTTTTTTATAAATTTAAATTTCTATATGTAATGATCTATATTTTATTTATTTTACAAATAACGAATAATATAAATACTCTAAGGTCTTCACTCGTTTTAGAAGGCTTCCTCACCAGTTTTAAGTTTTATCTAGAAGGTGGCGTATTCAGCCGATTAGTAGGAGACGTAGTAAGAGATTAAAGTATACGAATCCCTGTTTATTAAACTTTTTTATCAGTTATTATCATGTCACACGCTTTCGTTAATTTGTGGAGACAGGGAAGCTCTAATTCTAATCTCATTTTCTTGTCTAACCAATCATGGAGAACGGCTGAATTCGTAATTATATTCGTGTGAGTGTGTGTATAATATTTTGCATTATGCTTTCAGTTTTTTTTACCTTGTACTTAGTTATGAGTGTGAATTTACCGTCAATCTGCCCACGCGTATTATCTTAAATCTCTTCCGCCTTCATCCCTAGCGATCTACTGTATGTGTTTCCAATATTCTATGGTGTTTATATTTTTATCTGTATTTCACCAGTATATTTAGTAGTGTAATAAGTTGAAAGTATGTACCAATACCAATTATTGTTTACTATTGCTATTATTATCATTGTTTTTAAAATTCGACTGATGAAGAAGAATGAGGTATGGAGACGTAGAAATCTGTTGACTCCTTACCCGTTCTGAGTCACTTGATATCATCCTTTCAGGCGTGTTAGTTGACATTGATATATCATGAAAAGTTGTTGTGCGTGTGTTTTTTCTTATTGGGACACTAGTGAACGTAGTTGCCCATCTCACTTAGCCCTCTAGTGTTAGAGGTTTGTGTGTATGATGTAAAGACTTTCATTATATTCCTATATTTGTACTTTAGTTGCTTATTAATTTGTCTTTCTTCGGGTGTCCGTGAGATGTCAGTTTTCTGCTTTATTTTCCAGCTTATACATTACCCAGTGCATTATGTCTGATTGATAAGTGTTTGTAGAGAAAAGCTCATGGTTGCCGAGTTATTAACTGACTTGTCGGGATATATGGTGTTCTCTCCTCTTTCGTTAATACACCGGTGGATGTCTTGTGGCGTCTCTTCGATTCTCTCCTCTCTCCTTCTTTTCAACTTCCGCTGTTTCTATTCAGGTTTCTCCTCGATCCGTGTGTGATAGAGGAGCGGGCACCCACTCGATTATACCAAAATGAACACTTATGCGTTTTCGCTCACGTAATATGGAGTGGAGTCAGACCCCATTTAGGGTTTCAATACAAGAGCATAGCGAGCGTATATCCTCTCTGTGGCCCGGAGCATATGTGGTTGGGGGCCGTATCTGTAATTGTGTCAACAGATCATGATCATCACTGACCATTTTATACAATACCACAAGCTCTTACAACACATAGCCAGCTACTTCTGGAGAGATATAACGTCAGTGATAGAACCTTTTTCTGCACCTACAGCTCTCGCAACCCTGAGCTCTTCGAATGCTACTGACTGCTATAGGTTTTGAGGGCTTGCGCTCATTCTTGCCTAGCCGACTGTTAGTTTACACGGTGGCTGATTATTTGCTTGTTCGATACTACTGTATAGATATAGCAGCACTGATGAAGTTATTGTACACTGATCCGAGGCATATATTGACAATATCCTTGATTACGTTGTTTATGCTCTAGACTTGATGAACGTCGTGATAAGTTTTGTAGTCCTGTTAACGTATTGGCGATCCTAATTTCGTCCGTCATTACTCTACACCATTTAGAGAGGACTGATTATACCCGTGTATTACCTACAACGTTCTGCGGCTTTTTTGACAGATCTACTAATATTATGGCATTCACTTACCTTTAGAGAATGAAAGGTATTGGACTCTACTATGCATCTACCGATTACTAGAAAGGTCATCTAGTGATCTCGACCTATATATATTATAATACTTGCACATACAGGTATATGAGGTATATATACGTATCGACGCATATTAAGTCGTTAACGGCTCATATTAGTAATGTATATCATACTAGCACTCAGGTATTGCTACTCGCACATATTAGTGAACGAGTTATTCCTTAAACACCTACTTCCCGCCGGTGATATCGTATATTATTTATATTATTTATGGGTACACTTCAGTTCGTTTAGATATTGCTCTCCGACGATTTCTGAACTAATGAGAGAAGGCCCTGATACGGTCCACATCCTGTATCTCACTTTGGTGACCAGTCCTGTAGTTATTTGCCTTTATACAAAGACATCCTCATATAGTTAGGTAAAATTTAGCTATAGCCTAACCTATAATCGTGATGTAATGTAATATTTTTATTGTATCAACATATATATATATATTATATACATGGAGGATACATTGGGAATACGTAAACGATACGTACACGTTGATCGTAATTAGCAGATTCAATACATACTTAGCTAATTGTAGATCACAAGAAGCTTATACGCTTAGGACTTATATAACCGCATTGTCACAGTATATGTATTAGTGCAACGCACTATAGAAGTAAGACTACATACTGGATAGCGCGCATGCTAGCGATAATATGTCGTACACCTATATCAGTTAGAATCTTTAACGTATTATGGAGCGCAAGTAGCAATATTTCGATAAACTATGCAACATATACTCTTCACTTTGATGTATATGATAATGATATGGATATTAGTATATTTATGCCTAGTTATAATAAGCCATTGATAAACTGGGAACATTATACTTTTAACGACACATACAGGTTTGAAGTAATTTATTTTAATAAGGTTTTACGCTTTGGAAGATTTATCTTTAGGCAAGGCGGCAATAAAAGAGCTATCTGCTATAGGTCAAATAATAATTAATTTGTCTGAATAGTATCTTTATATAATATTAATTATCTATTAATTTTATTTATTTAGAATTTTATTTATTTATATATTAAAATAGAAAATTTATCAAAATTTTATTTAATTTAACTAATTGTGGAGATGGTTAACGTTACGATAAAACGTTAACTTAGCTTCAGTGAGCTATCATTTTTATCCTAATTAAAACGCTTATATTATGGAATAACGTCGTTTATATGATTTTTTTGAGTTAAACGAGTTATAAATATTTAACAGATGCTAAACTTTCTCTGTAAACTAGGTTGATAGCTAGTACCTTTCTATATATATATATATATATATATATATATATATATATATATTATTAAATTATATATATATTATATTATAAAGTATATATATTCTAATAGGTACACATCACATATCACGTGTACTAGATTATAACTAATAGCATTTTTTAGATATGAAAGGAATACGAATATTTTGCTTTCACTAAAACTTTGGAATATTATAATCTATTATTTGGGTATTAAGCTCAGAAACAGGGTTAATATCAAGTCTTTCAGGATGTTAATTTAGACAGGGGTGAGTATATCGCTACCCGAGGTGATTACGACGTTTGATATTGTCAGCTACGTCCCTTCCATGGTCTTCGTCTTTTCCTGACGAGCATGCAATACCTTTATGGCCCACCCTAAGTTTATTGGCCGTTAAGGGGTGTGTCGGCTGTCATCTAGTGTACTCGGACGCCGTGTTGACACTTAATTACTCGATTCGAGTGAGAGACACGAGTACGTTCAGTTGCGAGAGCCGCGCGCCACACATACCCTTTCCCTCCTACCATTTACCAGCCCAATTGAGTATATTGGTCCCAATTACTATGTCTGTCTATTCCTATCTATTATTATGGTAGTTTTCTGATCCTATCTCACTGAGTCCGCTATCCATTACTTATTCTCTTATTGGTGATATTATAATTCTCACACGAAAGGAAGAATCAGTTAGTATTAATATATTTATATTATTATTGTTGAAACTCCTCTTTATGGCTAGTCTTTGTTTGGATTTATGTCATCTTTATTATGCACTTGACTCTATTTTTCTCTATTATCCCCTCCTGTGATTATATACTTATTAGCGGGCACGACGTTATTCTTTTCGATATTGCCACACGACATGGCCGACATCCAGTTATTCGTAGTTTACTGCGATAAAACTGGATTCACTTCAGATCTGACTACGTGTAATCGTCTTTTCGGTTACGTTCCCCACCTCTGCGGCTCACAGAGTGGCTGCTCCGCGTCAGCACTCTGAGTCTCTTAATTTATATTTAGCGTCGTGACTAGATTGGTATGTAGTTTTATGCCCCGTCATTAATTTCTGGCCTTAAAATGTCTGGGTAGGAGTGTAGTTTTAGAGTGGTAGGAGCGTTTAAATTCTCTTAGCGGAGCGACTAGAGTGACGTTTACCCCATTGGTTCGCTCTTATACCGCGGCTGTGAGCCTTGGTAGGTGGGAGCTCTCCAGTTCCCCTGTTACTTAAAGAAAGCCGAGTATCCTGTAGAATTGATTACTAGAATGGCTTGAAAATTTGGATACGTGTCTAGTATAGTATGGGAGAGCGGAGCTCTGAGAATCTTTAGAAGTCTTGTTAGTTCGTACATTGTGCGACTTAGGTTGGTCTGGCTTCCCGGTAGCGTGCTAAGGTGTGTACTGGTGTTTCAGATCACATTCTTTTTTCTCCCATATAGTGATGATATATTTTTTTTATAATTATCTTTTGTTCAGTATAGTTTTATTGGGCTTTTTTTGTTTTTATTATATATTTTTATTATTTTATTTATATGTGATTTTATGTATTGGTTTACTAATTGGGTGTTTTGTGTTATGGTCTTTTTTCTTCTCTATATTGGTTCATATTATAGTGTTTGCCTGTCATACTTGGTTCTTGCTTTCTGATGCGGGGCGCACCCGGACGCCCGGGTGCGCCGGGCGGCCTGATACCGAGGAACTCGGCAAGGACCCGTCACAGTTGTCGCGGCGCTGGCCTCCGTAGGTACTCGCCTTCTCCGGTTTACCGATCCCGATGGTATCTTTAGTTAATGCACGAACAGTGTTCTGCTTTTCTCAAAGCTTTACACTTTCCTTTCTTTCTTTTTGTTTTCTCTATTCATTGTTACTTCTATGTCTTATTTTCATTTTTACACTTTCATATTTCCTCATCTTCTTGTGTTCCTGTTAACTAAGATTCTTATTTTTTACGTCTTTCTTCATGTTCATAACGTAAAAATTTACGTTTTTTATTCATACCCTACTAGTCTTTCAGTAATCAGCTAATATTGCAACCCACATCCCTCCTCACTTGCACCCTCTTGTCCGTCCCTACCCTCCTTTACCGATCTTATTGATTCTACTGCAATTGTGTTCATAGTCTATTTATTTTTATTAAAATTGTTATGTTTTAAATACCATAAATCAAGTAAATCAGTAAACCAAACAACCCTCCCACTCCCTTCCACACTCACTCTCCTTCCTCCCCTTATAATCTAAATGAACAATACATTCATTTTCATCAAGTCCATTTTTTTCTTTCGTAAACTCACTAACGGTTTCTCTCCTGTGGCTTAACTTAGTAGTGGGCAAAAGAACATACTATCGGTCTTTTTCATCATTTTAAGCCACTTTGATATTACATACTAGTTGTGTAATCTCCATGTAATCGTTAACACTGCAAATGGTTCCCAAATTTTTGTCTAGCTTCCAAACATAATATTACTCAACACTTTTAGTATAATAAAGAACATTTCATTTGGTTGTACAATAAACTATAATGAAATAATATACACGTCACTTATTACACCACTATGCCGCTTTAATTAATTAGACATGCATCGGATTATTGTACAGAGTTGAGAAACATAGGAAGGTCTTAACAATTGACGAAATTAATTCTTATTTCTTTTTTTAAATAAGAGACTGCTTCATAACTTGAATTTACTTAAACATTAAAGATCTAAAAATGACAGAGAGTAAGCTTCAACGAACATCCATACAACCATTACTTCTCGTTATATTCTCTTATTCACTGGTCTATCCTAACTTCCGTCCTGCTTTCACTGTCGAAATCAAATCCCTCCGTGCAGAAGTGTATGAAGATAAGACCAAGAGTCGGTATTCAATCTCAACAGAGCTAAGCTTCATTACATGCAATCCCATCAGTCTGGTATAAATCTTTCTTATCGTTTTCCATGAAGGCTTTTTATTCACTTAATCTTTCTTCATTTCCTCATCTTTCACTACATACGTTCAAATGATATATCTTTCTGCTTCCTGCCTGTCAATTACTTTGCGTATGATTGAAGGAGTGGTTCCAGATTACATCCATCGACACCGAGCATTGAGGTCATGACGAAACTTTGGTCCACATCTTTGAGATCTCTCAAATCCGCCTCTATATAGTTTCCCTCGTTTTCTTTTAGAAATATTGAATTAGTAACGTTGTCTATTATACTTGTCCGCCTGTAGCCCGTTGATATAGATCAGCAGTGAAGAATTCGTCATGCACAGTATGAAATTAACCTTCCTTCGTGTGTAGCTCAGCACTAATAGTCTAAGATCAAAGGCCGCCACCTGTAGTCCGTCTTATCGGTGCTTGTCACAGAGCTAACAGTTATTGCAAGATTAGTATATATCGTTGCAAAAAGATGACGCGGAGGTGACAACGTAGAGGATGTGTCCTTCTGGCTATTATGCGAGTGGTGTGGCTGCGACGGTGCGACGCCGTGTGTGTTCTGAGCGCCGCTTTTTGGTCAACATTGCTTAGTGTTAGTCTGAGTTCCCGTGCGGGCTTAGGGAGTCTCGGAGAGAGTTGTGGGTAGAGGAGTGTGTGTGGGTAGGAGTGTGTGGGGGTGCTGTACTGTGGTCCGAGTAGTGTTCCAGAATATATCATCATCGTGTAGTCTCTACAGCCGACCATTCCTAATTATACCTTATTTCTTGATGGAGGAAGCTACATTGACGATGTTTAGGTGTTAATTTTTAATTACTCGATATTTAATTCTCCTATGGGTAAAGTTAAAAATTTTAGTCTTATCATAATTTATATTCTCTTGCTTTGGCAATTATGTTATTAGCTGTGTTCCAAGGTCAAAAAGAGATTTCTCTATTTCATATTGGTCTGTTATAAAATGGAGATATAATTTCAACTTATTACGCTATTACAAAGATATAAAAGGCTCTATACATTGTTTTTCCAGTTTAATTTATATGAGATTAGGCTTTTTGCGCGCTAGTATGTTGTAGCTAACTATCACTTTATTAAACATTCTAGAGCAATAAAAATTCAGGTGGATCATCTAGTTATCTAACTGTATGCGGATGTCACTGTAATTGTTTAAGACAATATAGATCTATTTTATTCTTCGCGAGAAATATTAATCTTCCATTTACAACGTCCCATAACTATTCATTTACGTGTTATTTTAACGATTCAGTCAGCATGGGCCTAATGTATATTTCTCTGCATCCTTTTTAATTTGTAATATCTCATCTTGACTTGCAGATGAGACTTACCTTTGGCAATCTTGAGCGAATATATTTTATAGTAATAAGTTTACAATATAACTTCGATTAAAGGTAAACTTGCGGCTGATTGCTTACTAGAGATGTTTCAATTTAAAATACAACTTCTAATGTTTGGCTTCGTTAAACACGTTTGCAGAAATCGTGTGCTCTCATGGTGGTACAATATTTCGCATCTGGTTCCGGTACTCGTCTGTGGATTGCGCTGATGAGAGCCATCTGTTGACGTTCGAACTAACTTGGTGCGTTTCTCAGATTTATACTCTGGATAAAATTAGAGTTCGCCCAGTGGTCATAGATATTTGCTTCAGCATGTGCCAGGATTGATTATTTTAGAATATATTGTCGAGGACGGTTATACTATTCTGGTATGTGTGTGAGTGTGAGCCGGCGTGTCGTATATAGCATATTATTACTACTTGTGATTTTAGAGAGTATGGTGACTGTGTTATTTCCATCTTCATAGGACGTGGATGTGCCTGGTTTCTGTTGTATTTAGTTGGTTTCTTTACTTGGAGTTAATATCAGTATCTAATTTTCACTCTTGGCATTGTCTCAGTCTGGGTAACTGGATGGTATACGTAGTGAGAGTGAAATAATCAATCCTATTAGCTGGCATACATATCTCCTTTACAGCAACGTATCGAATGAGGAGGATCTGTTTACATTCCGTTATTATAACGAAAATAGTCTATTATCAGGACTGTCTACTAGTTATTATTGTAAATAAAAAAAAAAGTTACCTTTTTTTATTTTTTAATTTATTCCTTGTGTACGATCACCCATACTTTATATCAAAATGAGGCTAAATACTCACATAAATACACTTTTTTTCTTTATGAAAGGTCCTTTCTATCTCCTTCTCATATTATAGTGTTTTCTTTAACGGCGACCTTATACACTCTTGACTCAGCATCATCTTGTCGTCGTATTGTTTCTGTTTGACATCATCTATACTTTGCATGCAGAGTCATTGCGCATTAATCTGTACCGTGTTATTTACGAGGGTGCTGTTCGAGGTGCCGGTGTGGGTTCCAGACATTCCACCCATTATTATGAGTATCGGCTGGAAATGACTTATCTATATCTCTTTTGTCCTAGCTGGCTTCTTTTAATGGCGAAGTATCTTTGCCTCCTGTTATTTCTATACATATCATGGGATTTTCGCTATCGTTCTTCGAAACAACGTCATTGCAAAATCCCACCTAAGAACCATAACCCCCCTCTGCATCTCTGATCTCCTGTAATGACTTTGCGTGCTGTATCTCTTTCATAATTATTATTATTTTATTATTTTTATTTAAACGTTAGTTTTATATATCTTCTAATGGGTACTTTACACACTGCTGTCCCATTTGTGAATGGATATGGGTTGCCTCTACGATTATCGTCTCTATATATAAATACGAATCGATCTCAGTTGGGTCTTACTCAAGGGTAAGTAGTTGAAATTAGGAAATACCTACTTATAACTTAATAATAACTACAATTTGAATAAATACTACTCTTTAACAAATGAGGTCTTAGTATTTCCCCTACATACTGACTGGTCTATAAAGAAATCTCCTCTGCAATGGGCTCCGAACACTCCAAGGATCTCAGGAGCTTCTCCCATCGAATCAATACTAATTCCATGGGATATCAAATATGTATAATCGTAAGCCCTACTAGTTAGGAGCGCAGAAGTGTTGAAAACGTTTCAATGCCGTAGGTGGGGTTCTTTCCTGCGGAAGACTTCAAGAGATAGAAGAAGAAACAAAGATAAGGTGATCGCGGGAACCCATACGTGGAAAGAGTTTAACAATATAAGAAGAATGATTAGGGGCTAAGGAAAGGTCTATATTGTTTGGTTCATCTCCAGTAAGGTACTGCACCAACTACTCGAGTCATTCTGGTAGGAATATCACCATTAAAACATTGGCGGTGGTGATTATTGAAGTCATCAAGAATGATGATTACAGAGAATGGAGAAGAAAAGAGAATTTTATAGTTTATATAGTTGAAGAATTTAAGATAGTCAAGTGAGTTAGGGTAGTGATATACATAGCAGATTAATTTAGCAGTAGATTGACAGGATATCTTTAGCCATAAGATAGAAAATTGAGAAGAATCCAAATCAGAGAAAGGAGAACAAACATAGTCGTTGAGCACATGAGCACAACAGTCTCCTTTGGCAGAAATTTGAGGAAGAAGACAGCAAGAGAGAACAGAGAGGAAAATTGAGGAAGGAAACAGCAAGAAAGAACAGAGAGAACAGAGAGAACAAAGAGAACAGAGAACAGAATTGGCTTTAAGAACTCGCAAATACTTGCGTTTTGATTAAGAATAA
>JABUQX010086834.1:37500-40000 GCA_015478945.1 Trachelipus rathkii
TACTCTTCGACGAGCCAAAGCGGACTTTCATCAAACGAAATTGCGCTAACCTCCTTGGTTTCCTACTGACAAATTTTTCTGGCCTCTTGCCAATAACATCTCTAGCCACATCTGCTATATCTGCCTTCTCCTCTTATTCGATCGAATGATTTGTTTGCTAATTCTAAAACTGAAAAGGCCAATCTCTTCGGCCTTCTATATTCCTCTAACTCAACCATGGACGAATTTCTGGCATTCCTCTTCCTACTCCTCTCCTCTCAGGTGTCCTGTGCCCTTTGCCCTGTGATTACATTTGAATCAGTGCATGGACCCCTGAAAATTAATGAAACGAGTATAGGAAGGCGGGGGTGGCCCGGATGGCATTCCCTCCCCGAGCTTTGAAGAAGTGTGCTTTCCGTGCTATCCTGCCGCCTCGTTCAACCTATACTCTCTATGTTCTCAATGCTATGCACTTTCCAATCAGTGTTGAATCTCGAATACTTCCATACCTATTCGATAAAAAGGAAGCCTCTTCTGATTCTTCTAACTATCCGCCATATAGCCCCTCATTGTATCTCTATCTAAGATCTTTGAAAACCTTCCTCAACTCTCACTTCTTAGACATCTGGAAACTCATTCAATTCGCCCAGTACTGGCCTTTCGGCGCTCGGAGGTCTACTGGCGATATATCTTTCCTATTCTACTGATTTATGGTTTTTTCGCTCTTAGGAACTACGGGTCAGACTTGCGTGTGGCGCTTTTGATAATACCCTAAAGCATTTGACCGAGTAGGCACGTGTCACTGCTCTACAAGCTCTAACTCCTTTGGGTTTCCTCCTTCTTCTTTGCTTACTTATGTCTATCTTTCTTCAAATCGCTCAATATCGGTTGTTGTTGATGGGGGGACTTCTTCTTCTTTTTCAATAGTGGTGTTCCCCAGGGTTCGTCTATCTCCTACTTTATTCCTACTTTTCATTAGTGATCTTCTCACCTACATCTAACTCTATTCACTCATATGCCGATGACTCGACCCTTCATTCTTCAACTCATATCAATTCTGCTCCCTCTTTTACTTCTAGAATTGCCTCTCGTCTTAATCTTTCCGATTCTATTTCTGCGATCTGGATTGATTCCGATGGGGTGGGTCTTCCACTTGTGAAATTCAATTTTTTAAAAGCACAACTTCTACAAATTCCCTTCTCCCAAAAAAAAAACACCTTCCTACCTTCTATCTTCTTTGACGGTTCTCATCGTTTCCTCCTGCTGACAGTTATTAAACATCCTTGGTCTTAACATAAGCCAAAAAAATGTCTAGAAACTCTCGTCACAACGGTTCTAGGGTGGCCCTCAAAGAAGACTGCAAGTTCTGTTTAGACTGCAAGACACTGTTTTTCCTCTTCTCAGTTGCTCCATCTATACAAGGGTCTCATCCGCCCATGTAATGGGGTACTGCTCTCATATCTGGGGGGGGGGGTGTTCTGGTTTCACCCGGCTTTTGGACAGGGTCGAGTCAAAAGCCAAAAGGCTTATAAACTGTTCGGTACTTTCCCGTTCACTTGACCCTCTATCTTTGTGGCGCGATGTTGATGCTTTATCTCTGTCTATCCTATAGGTACCGCAGCGGCAGGTGCTCGAGGGAACTTATAATACGCGTACCCACCAATTTACCATCCACCTCCGGTAGAACTAGGGGGTGCAGTATCTGCTCACTGGTGGAGTTTTGGTTGACATATTGTAACTCCAGGCCTAGTTCGTTGTGGTGATCCCTTCTTTCTCAGCACCTCTGTTCTGTGGAAATTCTTCGTCCATCTTCTGTATTTTCTGCTGAATTTAACTCCTCACTTTAAAAGTCGCGTCTGTGTTCATATGCGTAATTTACGCTTGAGGGTGAACTTTTGAGCGTACTATACCCCCCTCCTTGAATAGGGCTCTGCCCGTGAATGGTGGTGACAACTGTAAAAAAAAAAATCCTTGGGTAGGCAGATATGTGGCAAATGAACTGAATCTCCTACTCACCCCATCCAAAACATCATTCAGATTATCCCAGAAAATCGCACTCTCTTCAACATTACCCTCAGATGGACCATATGTCGCAACCACACAAATTTTGACCTTTTCAAACTTAAATTTAACCTTTAGAATTCTAGTACTCACACACACAAAATCTACCATAGCTCTCTACCACAAGTCACTCATCAGCATTGCAAATCCTTCTATCCCCCTTTCAACACAAACACATTTCACACCACACCACTCATTTTCACCGTTTCCTTTCATCTTTGTTTCAGTCACAGCGAGCAAACCAAATTTGCAATTTCTAAATACATCCATCACCTCTCTCCTCTTCTCCTCAACATTTATTCCTCTGCCATTTCATATACCCATACGATTCATACATTTTCGCCAAAAGATAGAAGGCAGTTTACGGCGATCACGACCTTCTCCGAGGCCTGCATTAGCATTCCTGGCAAAAGATAAGTGGTAGTGGGCAGCCAGCCTAACTACCACCGTCCCTAGTCCG
>JABUQX010086835.1:0-12500 GCA_015478945.1 Trachelipus rathkii
ATGGATTCAAACTAATTAATAATATTCTCTTTCAGTTATCAGGCCAGGGCATTTTCAATTTGCCATACACCATTTAACTTTTTTTTCAATATTGCTGAAATACTCTAATCCCGTTAGGACACTAACACACTCAATTTATGTAACGATTTTACCCTCCAAATAGTTCTCAGAATGTTCGAACTTTAGTTCCCGAAATATCCCGCCCCAACCTTTTAAGAGTTTTCTTTACCAATTTTGTAATCCTACGTTTGAAAATTTATTAGAAACACACGTGTAATCTTCTTAGAGGTTTGACTACTTTTTTTTAATTGTAAATACAAGGTTCTTCACAAAAACTACCACTGACAACCACTCACTTTGCGTTATATACCACTCATTCCTAGCAAATATTCCCTGAACTCTTCATCCAAAATCCAGCCGGCCTCTCAATTAAGACCACACCTAAACAAACTCATTCAATGAAACTCGCTTCTTTCCTGCTTTTTTCTCCGAACAATTCCGGTCATTATCAAATGCAACTACACCATTTATTTTCATGTCTCACAATGTTTCTCGAAACCTCTCGCCGTAAAAACCTCAATCTCTTAAGACTCTACTATCCAGAATAATCCTTCTCAGACTGATGACTTTCGACCCACAATTTACAGCGAAACAATCTGTACTTTTAAGGGACTTCCCTAAATTTGTAAATCGTTTCGAACCAATTTATCAAGCCTAAAAGCGTGGAATTTTCCCAGACAGTCTAAAACTTGGATTTAAATTCAAATCACCAGGTCTTCCCTCAACATATCACACCTGACACCATGATCCCTTTCGTATAGCTTACTAAATAATTATGTACCTCTCTGAATTAGTTTCCATGTCAACAGACAACGTCCAATATTAACCCGACATCCTTATCAATTATAACTTAATTAAATTTCACTTTCCTTTCAGTCTTCCTTCTTGAAAACCTCCTGCGGCCACTTTTCCAACCCTGAAGTCAATACCTATTCATTCTTCTTCCTTAAAATGCCGGTGAAATACCCTTGTTTATAAAACTGCACTCTTTTCATTAGCATGGTTCAACCCCAACAATATATCTTTCACACGAATACGTTGAATCATATTCAGTCGAAATTTACTTCGCCTAACCTTTCTAAACGAGTTCTACTCTTTATATCCGTAACTCGCCTGACCATTTAGGATAGAAAACAGCGTTAAAAATTTTACCGAAGTTGACCCTTCTATTACTCCTTTTCATCTACAGGAACAAGCGTTTTTATCCCACCATTAGCGACACTTATTTTCGCAATTATATTGTTTCTTTGGTAATCACCCGCCTCTCCCTCACTACACCATTAACTATTACGCTGGAATTGAGCAAACTGTTTCATCTTTCAACAAACACGAATCACATTTCCCGCATTCACGGCTCACACACACAAATTTAAACTAAATTGCCGTCCTTTTCTTTTACGTCGTCTTTTTTGAAATTTGCCGTTCTCCAATGCATTAACACATTTTCCCACCTTTTTTTCAACCATCGCCCTTGAAATATATCCCGCTTTGAAACAACCATTTCATACTTTTACCCTCAGTACTTAACCCAAATGAGACCCTCTTCAGACTATGTTGATATACTCTTACAGCGAAAACCATTATCGCCAGCCTCTTTCCTCTACCAGAGTCTCTCTCAGCTTAATTCTTCTCCCTCGTCAATCGTGAAATATGTCTACCAGTTAAACACTATTTCTCCGCCCGTACACTCTCTTCAGAACAGTTACTCATCCCCCACCCAATTTCTTTCTTTCATTTTTAGCTAGTGTAAAGGGCAATCACGGCTGTACCCTCTCCCCCCCCTTTTCACCCCCACCGCACCCTACCACTTTTGTTATTACCATAACATTAATGGGCTCATATTTTACCACAACGAACAAATACTCTGTTCGCTCCTCCCCTTTGAGAGATCTTCACTTAACACAATACCACGTACCTTTTCCCCTAATGGGCATGCCTCTCCGGTGGTTAACGCCACACCCCCTACCAACACACATCACTTAATTATAATTGGAGTCTCCCTTCTTCCCTGCGGTTTCCCTCATTCTCCGCCAAAAGTGTCTGGGCATTGCTCACCTTACCATGTCACAACAGGCCCAATTAATTTTCTCTTCCTCTTCCTCTCCCACAATTTCATCGAATTTAACTCTATTCCCTGTTAAAACTGTTGAATTTTTAAGATTCACCAAATAATTTAATATGTTTGAATTTCCTTCTTATGGACCAAATCCGTACTTTTATAAGAGTGTTTTAAATTTGTAATCTGTGAACTAATTTAAGCATAAAACTAGCGTAACTTTTTGAAGTTATCACCTCATTTTTTTATTAAAACCGGTTTTCATTACTAATGAATGAAAAAGTTATATCTCTAAATTCTTAACAATATTACTTGAAAATTTCACATCAAAGGACGTCAATTTAAGACACCTAAAACTATTTACAAATTCAATTCGCTTTTTCCTGCTTTTTTGAAATCGCATTTTCATGAAACACATTATTTTTCTTTCAAAATATTCTGAAAATTCACCCAAAAAGCTTTTATTAAGAATTTCACCAAATTTAACATACTGAGATGTTTGCCATGATTAAAACAAATCGTACTTCTTAGAGTTCTACAACTTATGTAATGTTGACAACGGAAAAGTGTCAATTTTTTAGTTAAGTTTATATTACCGTTTTAAAACAAAGAAAAACTTAATGAATTCATATTTTGGTATACTTCTAAAACAAATATTGAACATCTCCTCCAATTAAAAAACAACCGTCAATTTAAAAAGACACCTTCATAAACTATTAATGAAATTGCTCTTTGGCAGTTTCTTTGAAATTTTTGCATTGAATGAGTAACACATTACTTTTTTTCAAATGCTGAATAATCGCCGTAAAAAACGTATCATTATTCTTAAGAATATCACTTCTTGCAAAATAAGTTTCAAATTGCTTTTGACATTTTGAGGAAAATCTTGTTCCTTTTTATAGAAAGTTCCCTAAAATTTTGTAATTTTGTGATAATATGTGAAAATTGAAAAAAAGCGTAATTTTTTTTCAGAAGTTTATATATTTTTTTAAAACCAGTTTTTTTTTTAAAAAATTCAATTTGCTTTGAAATATTTAAATGTATTTTTTGAGCAAATATTTCGAACAATTTCATTAAAAACGTCAATTTAAGACATCTACTAACCAATTTAATATAATTCTCTTTTTCGTGCTTTTTTGAATACCTTGCATTTCAATGAAATACACAATTTAATTTTTTCAATTAAATGCCCTGTTAAAATACCCGCTTAAAAACTCAAGTTTTTTAAGAATTATCTAGCCAACAATAATTTCTGTTCAAGATGTTTTGAAATTTAGGAAAATTATCGGACATTCTTTCTATAGAGTTCTAAATTTGTAGATGTGAAAAATTTCTATAATAGAAATTTTTAGCGAACTTAACAAGTTTAATCGATTTTTGTTGGGAAGAAATTAAAAAAATGTCATAATTAAGTAAAACATTAGGTATGGTTTCATAAACAAATTTTGTGATGAATTTGAAGAGGATCGTTCAATTTTTAAGAACATTCTAAAACAATTAATATTATTTTCACGTTTTCTCCAGGCTCTTTTCTGATAATTTGCCATTAACTTTCCATTTATGTCGTATATATGCATATAAAATTACCGTTAAATTCTAACTCAAGTTCTCGAGATTTACGTCCCACTATTTTCAAATTTTGATAACTTTAGTGAAATTCATCGTGTTACTATTTAAGAGTTTCTTTATATATTCGTCCAATAACCTTAATAACTCTTATTAGAAAAAAGCGCTAATTTCTTCAGATGTTAAAATTTTTTTCCTATTATAAATACAGGTTTTTCACCCACCTAACCTGAAATATATTTTGGTATACTTCTTAAATAACAACTACTATTTGAAATTTCAATTAAAAACGTCAATTTTAAGACACGCTCTAATAACAATTTACATTTAAATTCTCTTTCTGCTTTTTGAAATTCTTTGCAATTCAATGAAACACATTTTCTTTTCTAAAATGCCTAACTAATACCGTTAAAAACTGCACAACTTTTAAGATTTTAGCGCTAAAATATTTATTTTTCAAATGTTGCAAAATTTTAGGAATGAATAATTTCCTACTTTCTTTTAATCTTAAACCAGAGTTTTAAATTTGTGTATAAGTGGAAATTTTAAACTTAACATCATAAATTGTTTAAAAAGTTATATTTCTATTTCTTTTTATGTAAAATTAATCTCTTCCCAACTAATTTGAAACTTAATTTGGTTCATATTAATAAGCAAAAATATTGAATTATCTTCATTTATAAAAACGCGTTTCAATTTATGACCAGCCCTACCAAACTTATTTAATAATGTTCCGCTTTTCTCGCTTTTTGAAATTGCATTTCAATGAAACAAATTATTTTTTCAAGGCTGAAAATATCCGTTAAAATTAACTCATATTTTAAGCATTTTAGCCAAATAATTTCAAATGTGAATTTACGGAAAGATATTCTACTATAGAAACACTGAAAATATAATGTAATGTGGAAAAATTTAAAGCTAAAATTTAGTATTTCCTGAAGTTATTAATTTTTTCTTTTATTAAAACACTAGTTAGTTAGTACAAGTGAACTACTTTTCTGGGCTATTTTTAAGACAAACTATTTGAAATTTCATTCAAAAACGTCAAATTAAGACACCTAAGACTATTAATTAATTCTTTCATGCTTTTTTTTTCTGCTTTTTTGAAAATTGCATTTTCCAAAAATTGCAGAAAATGGATTTTTCAAATGCCTGAAAATCTTATCTCCTTCTCCTTTCACAAAATGGAGGGGTCATCCAAATATTATTTTCAAACCTGTTTATATTTAGTAGCTGAAAAAATTCGTTACTTTTAAGAGTTTCTAACTTTGCTCCTTATTTGTGAAAATTTTTAAGCTAAAAAGCGTCAATTTTACAGAAGTTTTAAACTTTTTATTTGACAATAACTTAGGTTTTCAAAACTAGTATTGAAATTATTTGGTACTATCCTAAAAAATAAACTATTTAAACTGAATTTTTCATTAAACTTAAACGCTTTCAATTTAAGACAGCTCTAACACTCATAGGTACATATAATATGCCTATTCAGCCTTTTTTTTGAAATTGGCTATTTTCAATGATCAAACATTATTGTTATTCAATCAGAAAATTAGCCTTTTTGTTAAAAAAAACTCAATTTTTAAGATTTACTTCAATATTAATTTCTACAATCCTATACCTATTTAGAAAATGTACTCGTACTTTTAAGAGTCTTAAATTTGTAATGTGAAATTTTGAGCAAAGCGTAATCTTTTAGAAAGTTTAATTAATTTCGTTTCTATCTGACGGACCCTGATGTCAATGTTTAGAGTATGTAATAGATCCCCTCATATTATTAGAATTTAGACTAATAGAAAATTTTCACTTTATAAAATTGTTGTAAACCGCAAATACCGAAAATCTTTTAATAAATTTTACACAACCTTTTTCTGCTTTTTGAAAAATGTTACCAATTATAAGATAATATTAGCATCTAAAAAATTTTTGTCGAAATTTTCACACATTTTGAAACTTATTCTGTTAACACTCTTAAAATTGTATATGGATGTGTAATCGGATAACAGACATGGCACTTTTAGTTTTTCCATTTTCAAGTTTTAATTTAAATTCCCATGACATTGCCTTAGATTCTTTTTAATTTAATTTTAGTTTCTTATTAATTGCCTGTAGGTTGTTATTTCTTATGGTTGCAATGGACTCAGATGGAAACATGCGACCCGTAATTCATTTAACGGCTGAATTTAAGATAAGTTTTTCGCGTCTTACATTTTTTAGCTTCTTAGGTTTTGCAATATTTACAAACTTACTGTACATATTTACTGTTACACACGGTTTTAAGCCTTTACTTTTATTTTAGTTTTAATGTAGATTACTAGTACTATTTTGTGCGTGGTCGTAAATGTGTGTGGCGTGGGTATGATTTTAACTTTCTAGGTTTTACATATTTTGCATATTTAATGCACAAACGGTTTTAGCCCATACTTTCCATTTTTATAAGCATAAATTATAAGAAATTTTATATTCAAGGTTTCATTGTAGGTCTTTTATTTATTTATTTTTTATATTTTATTTGTGTGTGTGTAATCGCCTGATTGTACGAGTGACAAGACTGTGTGGGGTTGGTGGTGGAAGCAGATGAGGGTCTCTATTGACTTTTCCAACGTCCGTGGCCAAGACGCTAACTTCGAATATGTGGAGTATCACTTTTCTAACTCTCATCCTAATCTTTAACTCCTGTCTGAGACCCAACTATCTAAGGATTCATTCTCTAATAAACTTAATATCCCTAATTACAACTTTTTTCACAACTTCCGACTCAAAGGTGGGAGTCTATACCTATATAAACCTTAACACTCCCGTAACACGTCTCGAAATCTTTGAGTCTCTTAACTTCGATACTCTATGACTTAAAATCTTTCTTTCTACTACTATCATTATCTTGTGCTTCTGCTACTGCTCTCCTAATGGAGCAGATTTTCCGGCTCTTTTTAAATATCTTACTACCTCTCACGAGACTGTTACTTCTTCTCATCCAAGTGCTGAGGTCCTCTACTTAGGGGACTTTAACGTGTACCCACCACACTGAGTAGTTAGGCTCCTCTCATAATTGCACAGGTGGGAAGGAGGACAATACATTTAGAATTCTCAACGATCTGGAATAGTTGATTAAGAAACCTACACACATCCCAGATCGTTCAAACCAATTCTTGAACACTTTTGATCTATACTTCACCACTTCTCGCTACAAATACTCAATTTTCCCTCCTATCGGTAAATCTGACCACAATATTGTAGCTCTTAATTATAACACTTTCTCTTCAGCAGCTCCACCATGCCCTAAGCTTACTTTCTGGCATTTTAATCGGGCTAGTTGGGAGGCATTGCGTCGCTTCTTTGCTACCTATCGTTGATATGAATCCTGTTTTTACTAGGAGTACGCTACGGTGACTTCTGAAAAAGTAGGGGCCGTAATCTCCGAGCTAGTGAAATCATGTTGGATGGTGAACAATTGGAACAAGTATCTGAGTTTAAATAATTAGGTTATATGTTGGATGAAAAGGGAACAGATGATGCAGAGTGTAGTAGGAAAGTTGTGAATGGTAGAAAGGTAGATGATTCAATTAAATTCTTGGTGAATTTAAAGGGACTGCGATTGGAGTGCACTAGAGGGTGCAAGAGGGAGAGTGCAAGAGGGTTTATTGTTACCGGTGTTAATGTATAGTAGTGAAACTATTGTGTGGAATAAGAGGTATAGATCTAAAGTGCAATTTGTTCAGATGTATAATCTTAGTTGCGTGATAGGTGTGAGAAGAATTCTTACAATTAGAAATGAACGTGTTAGGGATTTGTGACGAGAGTGTATTGAGGTGGTTTGGTCATAATGAAAGGATGGATAATAGTCGGTTGGTTAACAGGATACATAGTGGTGAGTGTGATTGGAATTGACGGGCAGGGAGACCAAAGAAAAAGTGGATTGAGTCAGTAATGTCTGAAAGAAAGAAATGTAAGTTTGGCAAATGCGAGAAGAATGTGCATAATAGGGGTGAATAACGGTGTTTGTTAGAGGGAACGGTTGTGGGTCTGGCCCAGGGGATGAACCCCACATTGACGAAATAAAACAGTAAGGGTTCGTCGCAGTCTTGTGAAGCCCTAGGCTGGATTTTTGACTGCGACGAGCTCTCACTTAAGGGTATGGAGCTGATGGTAGGGGTAGGGGTTTTCCTTTCAACTTGCATCATGATCTTAATACTTAACTATTCTATTTTCCGTGCATGTTACGCACCCCTACCTCATCTCTAGTGAGAAGAGAAGGGAGGATAAAAAGATAAAGAATATATATATATATATATATATATATATATATATATATATATATATATATATATATATATATATATATATATATAATTCTTTTTATATATATAAATAGATATAAATAGATAAATATATATATATATATATATATATATATATATATATATTACAAGAATTTTTGGTCCTCTAATTTTCCTGTCATATACATAAGGAGAATGGAAATGCAAAAGGAATAATAATTGAACAGTGACTTGAGACTGTAAGAAATGCAAATGGGTTTGTGATACACTTTTGAATACGCAAATATCAATTCAAAAGTAGAGGATGAAAATAAAAGATTCTGTGGAAAATTTAAAAGACAATCTCGCTTATTATTATTATTATTATTATTATTATTATTATTATTATTATTATTATTATTATTATTATTATTATTATTATTATTATTATTATTATTATTAGGTTATGATATGATAAATGTTTTGCTAAGTTTTGTTAAATTAACATTGTTATATTATAAATATGATAGAAAAGTGGATTTAGTTTAAGCTTTGGGGAATAATGTTGTTTACTTTAACTGCTATTAAGCAGTGAACTTTGCTAATGTTATCAGTTTATTCGTACGTAAGATATGTTAGGTATGTCATGATATGTTATGTTTTTAGGGGTTTAGGTTAAGTGTTGGGGAAAAATGTGAGGTGCTTTACCCCTATTAAGCAGTGGACTTTGTTAATGTTAACAGTTTACTCGTACGTAAGGTATGTTAGGTATGTTATGATACATAATGGTCTTAGTTCAGGTTAGCTTTATCGATGTTACGATGTTACATTCATAGTTCAGGTAATGCTATGTTAGCTTTATCGATGTTAAAACTTTGCTATGTTAGCATTTGTTCGTAGTTCAATATAATAGATAGGTTAGGTTATAATAAATTTTTATTAGGTTTTTTTTATAAATTTGTTAGAAAAGTGGGTCTAGGTTAAGTTTTGGGTAATGTCAGCTATTTTACCGTTGATAAGCAGAGAACTTTGTTAATGATAGCAGTTTATTCGTACGTAAGGCATGTTAGGTATGTTGTGATAAGTAATGGTCTTAGTTCAGATGATGATATGTTAGCTTTAGTGATGTTAAAACTTTGTTTATGTTAATATCTGTTGATAAACTAAAAACTTTGCTGTGTTAGCATTTGTTCGTAGTTCAATATGTTAGTTAGGTTATGATATAAATATTTTTGTTAAGTTTTGTTATATATTACTATGATAATGTTAAATTATCATTGATATGTTATAGATATGATAGAAAAGTACTGGTTAGGTTACGGTTTGTGATGTAATGTTAGTTAGTTTACAAGTATTAACCTGTGAACTTTGTTAATGTCGGCAGTTTATTCGTACGCAAGGTATGTCAAGTTTGGTATGATACTCTATGCTCTTAGTTCAGGTAATATTATGTTAGCTTTATTGATATTAAAACTTTGTCATGTTAACATTTATTTGCTGATCAGTATGGTAGATTGGTTAGGTTATGCTAATTTTTTAGGTATTGTTAAATATTACTATGTTAATGTTATAAACTTAAAAAGAATAAAGGATTTAGTAAAAACATGAAATGTTTTTAATGAATTTATTTTATGTTCATACAAAGTACTTATTTTTATGTAAAAGAATAAAAGATTTAGTAAAAATATAAAAATGTTTTTAATTTATTTTATGTTATGTTCATACAAAGAAATTATTTTTAATGTTATGTTATACAAAGAACTTATTTTCTTATGTTGTGTTATACAAAAATGTCGCTAAAATATGACATAACGCAGTAAGGCACTAGAGCATGGCATGGTGGAAGGGGATGGGGGATGAGGTATGGTGTTTACGCTACTGCTTTACTGCTTTAGGGTCAATAAAGTAATGTTTTTAATAAAAAAATATTTTAAAAATTAGTAAAAAAATTAAGTTTTAAAATAAAAATAAAAATAAATAAAATTTTATAAACAAAAAGTTTTAAAATAAAAATTTAAAAATAAATAAATATTTATAAATAAACAAAATATAAATGTAAATAAAATTTATAAAATAACAAAAACTTAACAAGCAAAATAAAACTTCTAAAAATAAATAAATAAAACTTTAAACAAAATATAAATGTAAAGAAGAAAAATAAAAATTTAAAGAAAATATAAAAGAACACGAAATGTTAATATTAAATATGTGAAAAATATAAAAGTCTTAGCCATCAAAATAAAAATATATTAAAATATAAATGTTTTCCAACGACGCTTAGAAAACGAGACACAGATGCATGACGTAGTAGAAATAAGAGTCTTGTAAACTGAAAGGATGCATTAGGTTTAGTTAGACAATGTATTAAGAAAGATAGTTATCGGAGAATAATCAAAGTGTCTTTATAATTAATATGTGTGTGTGTTTGTGTGCGTGTAAATAATAAATAACAACAACACCAACAATAAAAATAAATAACAGTATATATATATATATATATATATATATATATATATATATATATATATATATATATATATATATATATATATATATATATATATATATATATATATATATATATATGAAGAACAAATGAAAGACAAAGTAATCAGTTCACAAGAAACATATAAATAATAGTCACCTATCATTAACCGTTGAGCTGTCTTTATGCACTGACACACAATAAGAAACTAATATCACGGACTTTGTACATCTATCTCTTTATCTGATTATATTACTCGTCCATTCATTATGACGCACAGTGATAAGGGACCAGATGCTGGAAAGATTAGATGTGATATAACTTCTGGTGAGTGAAGATGTTTCGTCATGCAAAAGAAATATAATAGTTTATGTACAACATACAGACGAACACGAGTTACTTGTAGAAATGAAGGTCTAAACATGATAGAGTCGAAAGAGTCATGTGCACAATAAGAAGCTCGTTCATGTAAGTAGCATCAGGTGACGCTAGTTTAGATGTGCCTAGAGGTTAGGAAAAATTAGTTATGTTAAACATTGCTTCGAGAGAGAGAGAGAGAGAGAGAGAGAGAGAGAGAGAGAGAGAGAGAGAGAGAGAGAGAGAGAGAGAGAGAGAGAGATGCCATAATTAATAAGGTAGATGTGAATATTTTATATGTAATGTAGTTATTTTCACGAAAATGTTTTAAACAAAACGTGCTCAAACATGACTTTTAATCGCTTAATCAATGGATCACGGGCAATAAAGAAGGGGTGGGGCGTGTGATTGATTAGAGTTTGATTTATTGATTAATTGATATTATTAATAAAAAGACAAAGCTTAAAATAAATAAAAATGATTATAATAATTTTAGGCAATGTTCGTACAAAACATATTTTTGTTATGTTATACAAATAATAAAGTAAAAATATGCACTTTATTGACCCTAAGGCAATGAGGCAGTAACGCAATAGCGCATGGCCTGATGGTAGTGGGGGACTGGTGTGGAGCTGGTGTGGGGCGTTTGCCTTACTGCCTTAGGGTCAATAAAATACATATTTTTAATAAATAATTAAAACAAAATTTAGTAAAAACAAAATGTTTATAATAATTTTTAAAATATATTTTAGTATATAAATAAATGTAAACTAAAAGTTTAAAATAAATAGAAATAAAAACTTTAATCATAATATAAACATTTCATCATTCAAAAGAAATATATTAGTTTACGTCCTCCTAAATAAAATGAGAGTTGAGGCTGATATAGTGATCATTTATGTAAGTATTTGTTATTAGATGAATTCATTTCATTTTTAAGGGTAAAACCCCTTTTCGGGGTTCGGTCCCCATATCGTGTGGGTGTTGTAGCATTTCAGACTCCTCGGGAAATGGCAAAAGGTCGAAGGCAAGATAACAAATCGGCCGAGCTGATAAGTGTCTCTAAGAAAGCCTTGAATTAAAATTATGGTCATACAATCGGGCACATTAGCTCAGGGGTCTAAAGCTACAGTAAATCGCTTCGATAGACGATGGGTCGAGTCTCATTTGAACATTTTGTTCATATATTATTTAAGGCTAAAACATTTAATTTAAATAAAAATATATTAAATAAAATAAATTAAATAATATATATATATATATATATATATATATATATATATATATATATATATATATATATATATATATATATATATATATATATATATATATACTATATATATATATATATATATATATATATATAACTCAGTATATTAATACGCTCGCACATATCAAACAACAAAAACTAAAATATACCGTCATCAACATGATGACGTCATTTTTAGCTCTCAGTGTATTTGTGTGTGTGTGCATGCGTGTGTGTCACGCGCGCAGCACCCAAACAAAGCAAGGAAAAACTACAATGAAAACAAAAATGTGTACACATCAACGTAAATATGAACACACGCGTACGTTACTACGTGTAAAAAAGCGTGGCTTATAAGACTTATTCCTAGTCCCCCTCGGTTCCGAGTTATTACTAATATATATATATATATATATATATATATATATATATATATATATATATATATATATATATATATATATATATAAC
>JABUQX010086836.1:0-12500 GCA_015478945.1 Trachelipus rathkii
CCCCACACAGAGATTCTAGGTGCTGCTTGGTTGTGAAAAGAATTAATAAAGTGAGGAATGAACGTATTAGAGAGTGGTGGTGTGAAAAAAGCGGTAAATGAGAGAATAAATGAAAGTATGTTATGAATTGTTTGGTCATGTGAAAGGATGAATGTAAAGGTCGGTTTTGAACGGCATGTTAGTGGAGAGTGGTTGAACCGACCGGTCTGGACATCCGAGAGAAAAGTGGATTGAGTCGGTGAACAAATGTCTGAAAAGGAGAGAATTGTGAGTTTGGCAAAGGCCTAGAATAAAGGTGCATGATAGGAGAGCAATGGCGGGGTTTTGTATGGGCGCATGGTTGTGGCCCTCCTGGGCCCAGGGGATGAACCCTTACATTGCCGATTTACCATATAGTGAGGGTCCGTCGCGTCCCATGATGCTCTAGGTGGATTTTCTGTCTGTGACGCGCTCTCACTAATTAATGGGTACAGAGGGGCGTAAGGCTTGGCTTTCTTTCGAAAACAGCTGTTGCTCCTACTGCTTTTCTTTCCGATGCTTGTACAGCACTTTACCCCCCATTCTTGGGGCAAAGAGGAAGGTGAAGATAAGAAAGAAATATCATAATATAATCATATATATATATATTATATATATATATTATATATATATATAATATAATATATATGATATATATTTATATCATTAGGCTGGTCTTTATATATATACTATATTATATATATATCGTATAATATGTTAGATATTTATATATATATATACTATATAAATTATTATTAATATATATTATATATATATATATAATATATAGTATATATATATTATATATATTATATATATATATAATAATATATATATATATATATATTGCAAAAAATCCACAAGGAAAGTGAAAAAAAGATACAGAGCACTTTCATTTATTTCCCAACACATTATCAAGGCATATAGGAAAAAATTCTTGAAACTAGAACAAATATAAATTCAATTAAAACATTTACCATCCCAAAAAGAGAGAAATCAAGAGCTCTTAAAAGTTATAACCAACATATTTTTAAAAGTGAATTTAGCAGCTATAAAAACAACTTGGTAAATTCATCTTTAAAGATATAGTGTTTAGTTGTTTGGATAGGAATGGATAAATGGTTAAGTGGATGTTTATGAAGGTCATTAATGAAAAGTAGAAAAAGAATTGGGGGAAAGAACAGAACCATGAAGAACACTGTGGTGTTTCGGCTAGTTAGGATTTTTTTATTTGTCTCATAATTGTTTTCCTCTTTTTTTTTCTTTTTTTTTTTTTCTTAGGGTTGGTTGCATTGAAAGGGAGAAAAAGATGAGAAGGCACCTGTAGACGAACTTCAACCAACAAGGAGAGTTCCCAGACTTTCAGTGAAAAATTAAAAGTTAATTATTTCAATCTTTCATTTCATTTAAGATTTTTTTTTCATTTAATGTTAACGAAGTAAATCAATTTTTTTAAATCTATTTTTCAGTTAATTAAAATTTTGGATTGATTTACATTTTATTAAGTATTGAATGGTGACTATATTTAATTATTTACTTATAAAGGAATTATTCGATTAATGAGAAAGGGATATTTTTATGGGATCGGATCTTGTATGAAGAATGGTAAAACTGGATTCGAATTCGGATGTCTCAAGGGTTTATGTCGAATGTGTGGATTTCTTCTTTAGATTTCTGGTAAGAGTAATGTTGGTTTTAATTGGTCTATTATTCTTATTTATTTTTATGGGTAATATACTTAACATAGTCATTTTGTTTGTTTTTCAGTATTCAGTCTTGGACTCGTCTATCGGTGTGGACATTTCAAGGGTATGGTTTCTTGCGGTTTATTTAGAGGTTGAGAAAAGGGAAAGGATAACAAAAAACTGGTCACTAACATTGGCCAGGTAGCTATTAATTTGTTGGTTTTGTTTTATTTAATTATTTGATTTTTTTCTTTACTTTATTATTTTAAAATTACATTTCATTTAATTTCATTATTTCATTATTTGACTGTTTTAAAATTCTTGAGTTTATTATGTTACCTTACTTATTTTATTTCACTTATTACTTCAAGCTTTAAATTGGAATTTTTAAAGATTGTTTAAGAGATTTATTTTAAATTATTATTATTTAACTATTATCATATTTTTTTCTTTATCTTATTTTTTTGTTATTGTTGGAATGTTTTTTTTGTATCATTTCAGTTTTTTTTTCTCTCGAGTTAGCCTGATTGCAGTATTGAAGATTGCATTTATTCGAATGTTTTTTTGATTCGGTTAGAAGCAGAGTTTATGGAATTGGATTTTCTATTTGCAGATGGTTTAGTTTTTTGGTACAGGGTACAGATCAATTTATGGGTGTATTACACCTAAATTTGAAACATTTAACATTGGATTGAAAACTGAAAGAGACTTACTGAAAGAGACTAACCGAAAAAGACATACTGAAAATAAAACCTAAAAACGTGAAAACTAAAATAGAAAAGACAACTGAAAACAAAATTTAAATTTAAATACAAAAGAGACTGAAAAGAGAGAGAAAACATTTTTGAAAACTTAAACAAAGAACATTTTGAAAACGAAAACTTAACTTAGAAAAACATTTTTTGAAACTTAGAAAAACATTTTGAAAATTTAGAATAACTATTAAAAGAGTGAAAGAAATTAGAAAAGAAAACATTTTGAAAAAATTGTGAAAAACTGTGAAAACCTTAAAAACAATCTGTTATATGAACGAAACACATTTAACAATTGGAAATTACAAATTAACCATTTCTTATATATAAAATATTTTATTTAATATTTTATATAATATTTTTTTTATATATGTCTGAAATTTCTATGTGGTGTGTGGTGTAGGTTTGGTTAACACTGGATAAGGGTATAAGTAGAGTATTGTGGTGTATGGTAGTGGGATTTGGATATATTAATCTTTAAAGGGTATCAGGATACTGATTATCTTGCGGATAAAATATAGGTTGAAGGAAAATAATTTTGTATAAGGATTTTCTTTGTAATATCGGTTTCGGGTCGGTTATTTTTTTTGTAATAAATTTAGATTTAGGGTTTATGTGTATTTTCTTTATATCCCCATCATCTTTCCTGGAAGGCAGCCTCACTACCTAATCTTTCAACTATTGTAGTTCCGGTTTTTATTCATCTTTCCTGGAAGGCAGCCTCACTACCTAATCTTTCAACTATTGTAGTTCCGGTTTTTATTTTTGATTTTTCATAGTAAAATCCGCTACAACACCACTATTTATAGATTTAGAGGATGAATGGTGGCCGTCTACAACTGCTGTTACAGATCGGTCGGAGAGGAAATCAAAGAGGATAGATACCGAAGGAGGGAAGTTTAGAAATCAAACAACCACCTTCATCACCACCGAAACTACTCTACAAACTGATCCTGCCCAACATCCCACCTCCACTAAACAACACATCATATACCAAACAAATCCACACAATACTAAACAGAAAACTACCTAAGACGCAGACCACCAAACAACATTTTAAACAAACATCACGACCAGAAATAGCACCTCAGAAATTCCACTCTCTTTCCAAGCAACTAGCCAGTCATCTTTGGCCAAACTATGATGCGGCCATAACCCAAAATTACAATATTACAAACACAGATTCAACCTCAACCAAACCACTACAAACATCTGTCCAAATTGCAACCAGGTCCCGGAAAACACATCCCATTTTTTACTCACCAATCAATTCAACTCTTTACCCAGAACAATCTGGAACATTTGTCATGTACGATCTGTGGACGAGGCCGATTGCGGCGGCGGTATATCTGGATGCGGTATGTGGTGAGAAAGCAAAGTAAAGTAAAAGTATAGTAGTATATATTATATATAACTATAATATATATATATATAATATATATATATATATATATATATTATAATAAAATAATAGGTTGTTACAACCCCACCGAGAACAACATACAGAAAATCAGTATCCGGAACACCAGATGTCTATTGACCCTCAGTCGTATTCTGGTGTTTTACCACAAGATTACCACAACGACAATTTGTGAACGTCGTATTACCGATCCAAATGGAACCTGCCATGTATGCAAGGGAGAGAATATGAATATAGAGAGAAATCGCGAGAAGCTGAGAGCTTTACCGCCGCTGCGTTTATATCGCTACATTGAAGAAGGTATATATAGTAAATCACTAGTGAGACAGACGATATCGGCTGATAATCGGCGCCATGGAAAATGTTTAATATGATCAGAACAAGATCTCTTAGTCTACTTGGCTGATTTTGAGGGCGTACTGTAGCCTTCATTATCCCAATGCCCATCACCAATGGTTGAGACTGCTAGGACGACAGCTAGAAGGCAAATTTCTAAAGATATACCAAGAAATCATCAAAGATAACCTTGAATACTTCTCAGTACGGGATAATCTTGTATGCTGGTATCGAGATGAGGAACGTAAGAAGAAAGAGTATAGAATACAGAAGTATCATGCTGCTCACCGATATCCCAATGAGAGCATTAAAATGTTTGCCCTTCGGTTGGAACGTCTGGCTAGTCAAGCATATCCTAGATACGATATGAGAATCATGATTCCCTTAGAATAGCTTTTCTTTGTAGTTTGCCCTCTCATTTTATTGAAACATTCGCCGTCAATATATAAAAAATGATGGAGTTGGCCGGGTATAGTCGAGGCTTCTTGGGAGAATATGAGAGTGTAATTTTGCAAGATCTTTGGACAGTGAAGGAATACTGCCGATTGATTCCAAAAAACCAAAGCTCGAATTCTCTTTGAAACTACCCATCCTCATTCACGTATTGATCCAAAACTTATGAAATAGTACCAATCGAACTCTCAAGCCAAGATCAATTACTACCTCTTCCCTGATGGCTGATGGTTTCCGGAAAAACGTCGAACAACGAAGAAACTAATCATCATTAAACAACTAACCATCGCCCTAACCCAATGTCAATCAATCGTAGTCCTCCGAAAGAAATAGCTACACGTCGTTCTTTCCATAACACGGTTCGTAGTTCACCCCGGAACGAGGACCGTGTCAGGACTACTAATACTCGCAGCGTAACTCGAAATATTCGGTCCGGATCTGAGGATCGAAGGAATCTCCTCTGTGATTACTGTGAGAAGAGAGGACATGAAATGCAGGATTGCTATAAGTACCTTGGAGTCTGTAGCTACTGCAAGAAAACCGGCCATCTAAATACCGAATGTCGAGCTAGGAATTCCCCTCCATCATCTCCCGTAAATAACCGAAAAGTAAGTATTCCCGTGTTTGTAGAGGGTCCTCGACGCGGGCAATGATGGTGTACTGCAACGCACCAACTCCCAGATCCCGTAATTCCCTGATCGAACTGCCGCCTAAAGAATACCTTCCAAAGGAGCCTTGGTAAAGCAAGGTATATCGAGATCATCCTTATCCTCCCTGAAGCCCCGAAAATGTACATGGCTAAGACCAACTGGAGATACCGCTTCCCCAACCCATTTTGGATCCTGTTGAGTCACAAACGTCAGAGTGTATCTCATTATGCAAGTGCGGGCTAATGGGTTCCAGAGAGGACAAACCGAGGAAAAGCATCATGATTGAGAGAGGACCGAGCGGCGAGATTTGAGTGCGCATGCCTCACTCATCGAGAGAAGGACCACTTGTATATATCACGTCTAACTTCGAAAGCCTTGATGATCTCTTTAACACTGTGGAAAGAAATCACAATGAGTAAAAGTTTCGTAATCCCCTTTGTTCCTATTGCTAGTGAGGAACATGGTCGTCGCCATTACTTGTGTCAGGCTGATACTAGACCCATTGGTCGTCTGTGTCAAGTTGGACGATCATGATGCTCCCATTTATGATTGTCTTGTAGATAGTGGGGCGGGAGTAAATTTGATAAGTTCTGAGATTGTCCCTCTACTAGGGAAGTCCAAAGAGCTTTTAAATTCACAAAACATAGGAGTGAAGGCTATTAGTGGGTTCGGAAACAAAGAAAGGATTCCCATTGTTCATTATGTAAACCTAATCCTGAGGTTTAACATGGGTTTTGAAACTCATCCTTCAGCCTTCTTTATAGTTCCACAGGAATACATGGTAGATAACCCATTGATACTTGGTACTTGTGCTCTGAGGGATAACCACCTATTACCGGACATGTCCCGGAAGCAACTGATTCATCTTCAAGGGAAAAAATTAACTGTGGTAGCCGAGGGCATTTCAACTTGTACCCGGTCCAATTTGAAATCTTCCACCATACAGGTGAAAAACCTATTGGTAGTTAATACTAATATTAACGATACAGATATTATATACGACCAAAATAATGATCGTACTCTTCGTTACTTATTGAAGGGTTTTAAGAAAAATGTTAACAATATAAATTGGCAACAAGTACCCAAACCATACAAAAGTCATTCTAAACAAATGATCTTGGAAAATGACATTTTGTATTACCGAACTACGTCTGGGGATCTGTTATACGCGATTTCTTTGGACTTACTAATGCACATAGTTTTGGGCCTCCATGTATCCTGTGCCCACATAGGCCGGAACAAGCTGCTTCAGTTAGTATATAAGCATTTTTGGCATCTCCTAGGGTCAACCAGGTAATTTCCGATGTAGTGCGGTGTTGCCCTGTTTGCCAGATGCAGAAAAACTTTTCTTCCAATATTACTCCCCCCATGTTGAAAATCTTGGCCAACTATCCCTTCGATTTATGTGCCATGGATTTGATTCAATTCCCTAAAACTTTTAAAGGAAATAAATATTGCATGATCTTTATTGATCATTATTCTAAATGGGTGTCTGTAGTCCCCATTGCCGACAAGTCCAGCTTGACCGTCTCTCGGAAACTGGAACACCAAGTTCTCCCTTTCCTTCCTAAAGTTCCAAATCGTATTTTAACTGATAATGGAACTGAATATTTACTTCCCAGGTATTCCAACAGGTGTTACAAAAACACAACATTAAACATGTGAGAATATCTCCCCTTCATCCCTCGAGTAACGGTGTCTCAGAGCGATTTAACCGGAGTTTAATTCAACTACTGAAATGTTTGGTTCTGGAACAACCCGCTACTTGGGATGAAGAATTGTCTTCCTCCATATTAATTTATAATAATACTTATCATAGCGCATTGGACATGTCCCCTTCGGATTATCTCATTGGACATGTCCCCTTCAGATTATCTATTACAAAAATCCCATACTCCAGTGCATACTTTTCCCCAATATTGGAAAGAGGGCAGTGTCAACTTTAAACCTTTCAAGGTCGGTCAAAAAGTAGCTCGTAAAGTAATACGAACTGGGCCAAGCACTGCTCTTAAATTTCATCATAAGTGGGAAGGGCCCTTTACCGTTGTTGACGTGAACCCGAATAGGGTGGCATATGTCATCCAAAGGAATACCAATCCCCCCAGTAGAACTCAAAAAGTCCATTTTTCACACTTAAGGGAATGGATTGAGATTCCGGGTTATTTGCAAAAATACCTGACTCGAAATAAAGAAATTAGTGATGCATTTTTCTCGGACGAGGAGAGTTTGTGGATGGGGATGATGAAAATTCTTCTGAATCCAGCGATCTTGAGTCTGAGACTGATTCAGCTAATTCTTATGAGTCAGAGTCTATCGCCGATACCTCCTTGTTCACTAATATCGATGATTCCCTGGAGGAGGAAGCTGATTTTGAAGGATTCTTAACTTTTTTAATTCTATCTCTTTAAGTGACTATATTCAACTGCCCAATTTAACTCCTGTAATAGAGCCCACTTCTTGGGATCAAAGGGAAAACTTTAACATTAGTATGGAGGAGTTAGATCCTCGGTTGTCTTCAACATACTTACAATCTTCAGGTCACAAAGGGGTTAAATTCTTGCTGCCTCCTCTCGTAATTCCCATTTCACCTATCCATTCTTCGGACGAATCTAATTCTAACCATTCTAGTTTACCTGAGATAGATTCCGATTCTAGTCTATCCGAGACAGATTTAATAAATATTCCTACTAGTTCTCCTAAGAGCCATGGTAGTACCCTGGAGGTCAACCATGACGAGATACTTACCCCTGTTTTAGATTATATTGATATGTATTCTCATGAATACCCTAGTAAATTTAAATACCCCTCTATCCTTTCTCCTGTAAACGTTAACTAATAATAATGAAGATCTTATAGTTTCACAAGCACAGCAGTGGAAAGTAATAATTCTGGAAACATCTTGGGTTGAAATTTAACGGATCCCCCCGTCCTTTTATGGATAGGACCTAACTATTCCGCTCAGTCCTCTTCTGATGACCTTATGGTTGTCAGAGAGAAGTGTTGTGGGTGATTTGCCGGTCGATGGGTCAAACCTTTTTACCCTAGATAGTTCTTCCAGCTCTCAAAAGACTGAATTTTATGGTTTCAGCCCGCCAAATAGTAATTCTTTCAATATGTCCCCGTCGGCTGAGATGGTTTCTTCACCTGTCTCGGAGACTAGAATTCTCCCTTTTCAAATAGTGGGAGAGGTAATTGGTGATCCCACTAACGTCCATTTGGATAACAGTAATTTGACTTTGGTCCATATAGATGATGAAATCTTGGAGGAAATGCAATTGCCTATTCCTCCCAGTACTAGAAGTAGAGGAATGGTTCCCAATTTTCCGAATGTAATGTCTACCCCCATAGAATATGTCCGTCACAGGAGACGTACCAGTCTTTTATAACCTTCTCTGTGTTATAAATTGAAAAGTTGATCTTTCCCTAAGATGAAATAAATAAGCCCAGAGATTTGTTAGCTTTGTTTCATCTGTTTTGAAAAATTTCTGCAATTTAATAAAAGTTCTGTTGTTCAACTACTGATTGAAAAAAAGCTAATATAATGAGCAAAATGTTTATCTCAAACTAAGAACCAGATAAGTTTTCTCTTTATCTTTCTTAATCTCTTAATATACTTCCTTCTGAACTATAGTATTAAAACTATAAACATTTTCCTATATGGAAGTGGTCTTGGATGAATGCTTACTAGTATGTCTGATCGTCAAAAATTTCAAATTATGAGACGAATATCCCTCCTAGAGAAAATGTCTTGCCTAAGTGATCTATTGTGTGTATGTATTCTCCGTGTATGAGTACCGACTAATTTAAAAAAATTTACAAACTATATAAGAAAGTCTTGTGTGATTGCCTTACCAAAAATACAATCAAAAAGCGTTTATACAGTGTATATTATACTGTATAAATAGAAATTTTTATACAAAAATATACTTATGGTATATATATTCATGGAAAACCACCTGCCTCTGATAATTAATGTATTTATATCTAAAAGTAAAATAAAAAGAATAAGGAAAAAGACTTCCTCATATTGTTTTTATTTTACAAAAATATAATAGGCCATGATTTTAATTAAAATTTCATAGGTAGCAGAGGTACAGGAGTTTTCAATGAATTAAGTATTATTGATGATCCTTTCTTCTTACTATGTGGAAAGGAGATCATCGTAATACGCTACTAAAAAATTTATTTGACAACACTGAAATATAATATTTGTCCAACTCTTCTAAAGTAAAATTTAAATTCTATATTGGAATTTAGTCCTTGTTTCCCTTTATTTTATTTCAATAGTTGGTCAGTTTCTCAGAGTTATAGTGGGACCGTTTTAAACATTGTGGGTCCACTCTGAGAAAAGTGAGAGAGGGGAAATGAGTTAGTTTACTCTGATTCATTTCGTCTCCTGACTGACTGTTGAAATTAATACCTTAGCATTAGAATATATATTTGTGCATTTTTTATTTTTTTATCATAAAATCCTATCATGACTCGATTACTGCCGAATATATTGTACTTTTCAGAGTGGATAGCCGAAGTAAAAATCTCTGTCGGTTCCCAGAGTACCTGGATTAGTCTCCTTCTCTTGATGCCGGTGGGTTCTTCGAAAGTGCCTTTGGAAGTTTTCTTGCCAACCAATGGTCTCTGCCCTAATGACACCAAAAGTAAGACCATAATCATATGGTCCCTGACAGGATGGTAAAGAAATGCAGGAGCGGGGAATCGGGGCAAAACACGGCGAATATATATGAACCTTTGAGATCTGTCTGTGGAATGGTATTCCAGGATCAATGACCAAATACTGTTCTGATCCAGCTACGCTATATAAATTGTTCGCCCATCTAAAGAGATTTATAACGCCTATAAAGCTTCAATATATCTCCCTTGATGATCCTGTAATCGCTTACCTCAACAGAAGTTCACATAATCAGGCCAGAGAAGAAATTCGTCCGAGGGAACACTATATTGATCCATACATAAAAGTATTAACTAAAGGCATGAGTATAAATCACCTCATATTCTGATATTTCAATAAAAAGACCCTTGAATGATCATTTCTTAATCTTTCATATTCCACTAAAAGGATGGAATCCAGATTAATAGATGCCTATCATTCACGGACTTCATATGCGTACAGAGAGAGAGTCCGCAGAAACTATTCACTATATGATAGTTCAGCACGTATAGGAACGCAGTCCCGTATGAAATTGTCTTCCATCCAAAATTCATTCGCAAGATATGTAGAAAATTATTTTCGCTTCAAGGAATGACAGGAACACTAGTGTCCTTATAATCCTTCTCCTCAGTCAACATTTAATCTCACCAATTGGAATCACAGTCTGTTGCTTCGTGTCCCCCCACATCCTTATTGTATTTGTCATTCCAAATGTATCCCTTGATTATGAGTCTGCTCTGGATTCCAGCGTTAAGGTTGTACTGCGTACAGGCTTACGCTGGATGATGGAGCAAAAAGGCTTCTGTACTATTGATGCAGGAGTTCCACGAAGAGAAAAAATCCGCTGTTCGTCTTTCGTCCCTAACTAATGCACAGAAAATTATAAAAATTTGTATATATATAATCAATTGAAAAACTTCATATTGTAGTTTATATGTAAGAGTCCTGATTGTCCTTCTGTAAGGGCTAGTAGCATCCTGGTGCCCTGGCCTCTCATGCGCGCGGTATACTTGTCTCATCATGAATAGAAGCGTGAAATTGAGGTGGCAAGGTGGTTAGGAATATCATACACGGGGAGGATTATAAAGGAGATGTTGTCGTGAGAGTTGTGCATTGACGACTGAATCTAACCCATAGTAACGGTTTGTAAGTTAAGTTTTCTCATTGATCCAGTTCTGGACACTGACGGCTCCAGCCTGACGATGAAGTGTATTATACTTCTATAGTTATGGATTTAGTTATTCCAAAACTTAGAAATGATCGATATTATCATTATATTCTCTTTTTTTTAGTGTTGATATAATTATGCTGATATCTATTGATAATATTTATATAAATACAAACATTTGTAAAAAGTTATTGAAGAGTATACTACTATGTCGTGAATCAACAATAATGCAGAAAGGACTCAGCAACTATTGGAACTAAATTGAACAGCCCTCTTGAAACTGAAAGGGTGAGTTTCTCAATAAGAGGTATAATAAAGACATATAAATATTATATGGTAAAATATACTGTTAGATAGAATGAACGATTAAAGTGTGATCTGTAAGTAAATCCCCTTTATATTTCATTTTGACAGGGTTTCATTTGACAGGGTTTCAGTTCCTGGTTTCAATCTTTGATTTCATTCCTGTTTGAATTCAGCTCTTTTTGTTTATCCCCAAAATCTTCAGTTAAGTATGATATATTGGTCATAATTGAGTCAGAATTTCTATTTCCTCCCTTACTTCATTGCACGAATGATATTTGGATTCGTTTGGTTTCCACTCTTGAATCTGATCCTGAACTTATGTACATAATCATAATACATTGGATTTTAAGTATAATTCCAATGTATTTATCTAATTAAAATATATTATATAATCCAATTCATATAACTTTTACTATAGTTTTGTTGGGAGTGGATTGTGTTATCTTATATATTCACAAACCTCCCACATGTATATATTTTGAACGAATTAAATAAAAATAAAACTTTTAACTAGTGTGTCTATATCCTTAGCTTTTGATTCTATATTGAACTGTTATTATATTTTATTCTTTACTACGAAAAAAATATCTGATTAGACTCCACTGAAAAATATATGATTAGACTCCATTGATAGATAAGATCCGGAAACACTCTAGTTAAGTAAACCCTTCAATAGGGTTAAGACCTGTAGATAATATCACAATTGCGAATTTAAATTAAAGAAACTCACAATCCTCATTGAATAGTCACACAAGTAAGCAGGCCAACAGAGGCAGGCCAACGGAGTCCGGAGACAATCTCCCTCCGTTACGGAAATAGCCCTACCTGCTCCGTACACACTTCTGATGGTGTCTAGTTTGGTTGCCTGTGTGCTTACTAGAATAGCACATTCCAAACAAATCTATCGACATCACCTTAATACTATTCTACTTCTTATTTATTCTTTTGACTTTCGAATATTCAATCCTCATCCGACCTTTGACTCTACGAAATAAGTGGAGAGAGGCAACCCTTCCAGCGGTACGAGTGTTCGGATCCCCAGCGTC